>JACEGR010006133.1:0-64474 GCA_014170235.1 Listronotus bonariensis
CGCCCGTAGGATGTATTGGTAACAGTAAATAACAACGGTTACGATAAAGTTATAGCTCCACCTTTCCTTAACATTCTCTTTTTTAACACGCTTTTATTAACTTGGGTTGTAACTATCTATCTGGCTGCCTATGTAACGGAATCTTTGAGCCTAATTTTAACCAACTTCCAGCTATTCGATTTCTTTGAAACTTTGCACACGTATTAAGGAAACATGACAATGCAATAATCTGCAAACAGTATCCCGTTATCTCCTTTCCATTATATTATAAAAACAACACCTAGGATGCCATCTGTTGGCAAGATTTCAAACTTTGCTATTAAATGAAGAAGAAATTTTTTAGTTTTTACACAATTTGGTTAGTTGCACCATGGGTGTTCAATTTTATGAACAATAAAAATATAGGGTTAGTTGCACCATTGGTGTTCAATTTTATGAACAATAACAGTTAATAAATGCCGTTAACACGCTTTTTTATTAACTTGGGTTGTAACTATCTGGCTATGTAACGGAATCTTTGGGCCTAATTTTAACCAACTTCCAGCTATTCGATTTCTTTGAAACTTTGCACACGTATTAAGGAAACATGACAATGCAATAATCTGCAAACAGTATCCCGTTATCTTTTTGGATCGCCAGGAAAAAAAATTCCATTATATTATAAAAACAACACCTAGGTTGCCATCTGTTGGCAACATTTCAAACTTGCTATTAAATGAAGAAGAAATTTTTTAGTGGGTTGCAATATATTGGCAACGGTCCAAACATTGCCTGGATTGCCATCTGTTGGCAAAATTTCAAACTTTGCTACTTAATGAAGAAGAAATTTTTTAGTGAGTTGCAATCTGTTGGAAAAATTTTAAAATTTGCCACTCTTGTTCATTAAAAAATTTTTCGCCATTTTGTCAAGAGTAGCAGAAACTAAAAATGAAAAATAATTAATAGTTTAAAAAACTAAAAAACACGCTTTTATATGCAACCGAACTAAAAATTAGAAAATAATTTTTCATTAAAAAATATTGTCATTTCATAGTAAAAAGCGTGGGGTGATAAATATATTAAATGTTATAATTATTATATTTGCAAATATCTATGATGGAAAAGTTATGAAAAAATAGTAAAATGCACCCCACGCTTTTACTATGAAATGACAATATTTTTTTAATGAAAAATTATTTTCTAATTTTTAGTTCGGTTGCATATAAAAGCGTGTTTTTTAGTTTTTTAAACTATTAACTATTTTATTTGCCTTGATAACTTAATAATTAAAGAGATATGGCATTTAAATGAAAGCATTTTTTGTATTGAAGCTTATGGAAGAAATCGAGCATATGCGATAATTCTTTTGAGGAGTGTATGTCCTAAACGTCTTAGTTTTTGAACTACGGTGTGCTAGGTTTGACCCTTGGTCTTGTCCCTATAATTTTATTATTAAGAAGAATGTGAATGTCTTATAATAAATATAAGATATCAAGTTATTTGGTTAAATTTATTGAACAATGTTTTATTTTATAGTAAAACATATCTTAATTGTTGGGCTGCCTTGTCTGTATTGAAAAAAGATCAAAAACTTACATTACTATAATTTAAACCTTATAAAAAATCAGTCGTTATAATTTTTAATAAAAGTCAAAAACGAGGCTTTACATACAAAACACCATATCAGATTTTGCCGTGCATCAAATGGCATTTTTATTTTTTTTTACTAAAAACCGTCCGTCGTACGAAAGACTAACGAAAAACCAAAATTACTCCAAAGTAAATGATTATCTAAAAAATAATATTGATTTAAAGAAAAAGCAGTGGCGTACTATTTTTTCTTGAAAAAAATTCAATACAAATCTTGTTCGAACGTCACTACAAAATTTTTAACAAACTTTTACAGCAAAAATGTAATGTTTTGGTTAAAAGAAGTGTAAGGAATATATCAACTTAAAAATAATCCTGTATACGCTCATTTAGTTCTGACGTCACGACGCAGACAAGGAATCCAAACAATAGATTTTTATTATCGAAATTCGATGATGAAATGTTAAAATAACGCGATTTATGTGAGTTTTTTGTGTGTTTTAAAGTGTTTGTGACTAGTGTACGCTATTTGTGACACTGTGACTCTAAATTTTCGTGATTATTTGTGATATTCATTCACCTAACCTAACTATGTGAATAAAAGTATAATTTTTACGAACTTCAATCGATGATATTAATGCTGAAAGGTTCCTCGTAATCCATTTTAATAAAACTAATATAAAATATTTTAAATAGTGCCACTAATGTAACAAAAATTAAAAATAAAGTTTATTTTCTATAGAAACCTTTGTTTGTTTTATGGTGAGGCGAGGGGTAGAGGAGTTTGTTTGGATTCCATTCAAAGCCTTAAAAATATACCTCTAGAGTCAGCCTTTATGGCAGTGTGAAAAAGCGCATGAGAAAGAAATATGACAAGAGTATAATCTATTGCTTTTGGTCCTGCTGACCACTATGATTATGCAGAGGTAAAGTTTATTGCTTTTTAAGCATGCGATTGTTTGCACAGCTAAGCGGCAAGACTGCCTCTAATAGGTATGTTCTTGAGGGTACAAAAATGTCAACGTCGTGTGACGTCACACTAAATGCGCGCATTAATTACGAAAACCAAAATAAAAGAGAACATAAAAATCCAACCATGTATTGTAAAGTTAAAAACTGACCTTCCCGAATGTCATTCAGCTAAAAATCCTTTTTATCTGTGTTGTACTCTTTTCTTTCTGCATGCTCTCGTACGCTTACAAACGTCCTCAACAGCCAAAAAGCAATAAAAATTCCTGAATTGCCGTAACTTTTTTATTTTGACTGCCGAAAAGCTTCCGGTTACGTTTACACCGTAAACAGTGGCACAGGTTTGTGTTTTAAATTAATAAAAATTAAACGAAATCATTTGCCTGTCTAGGTTTTTTCTTTCTTTATAGTCACCATTGTAAATATATTTAAAAAATATTATTTTAAATTACTTTACCCGTTATAATTCGTTGAGAGTTAAGACATTTTAGGAGTATTAAAATTGGTGAAATCAAGACAAATATAGAGTTGTCCACCAACTGCCAAAAAGATAATTCATTTATTTCCCAAATTTCTTTAAGACAAGACAAGACAAACAAGATAAGGAAATGCCCGTTAAGACCAGAGTTAATTAATATATATATATATATATATATATATATATATATATATATATATATATATATATTATATATATATATATATATATATATATATATATATATAAAGTTAATATGGCGGCTATGTGGTAACTGTCCTTTAATGTAAGTTAACTTTCCGTCAAGACAAGATTATTTCTTGTTTTGGCTACCTCTTGCCCACGTAGTAATTCAATACATATACGGTGTAAACGTAGTCACCAATACGTTTGTTTATATTCGGGGGTCTTTGACACTTTGGCCCAGAAAAATCCTGCTGATGTGCTAAAAATGGCCGCAGGTTTTATCACTGTTTTCACACGTCAAGGCCGCGACTGCAGGAATTTTAAAATGTTGTGTGTGGTCGCGGATTTAATGTCGGGTGGGAAAAATATAAAGTTAGATGCCTTAAAAGATAAAAAAGGTCAGAATTACTTTTATTTATTGACAACCTATGAAGTAGTATAAGAAAGAGTGTGGTTAGATCAAACAAATTTGCGTATGAGTTTAGAAAAAAGCCCAAGGCCTCTGACACGATACCAAGCGTCAACGTCAGCGCCCAGCGTTGAGCGTAGAGCGGGAAATGTAAGAGCGCTGTCTTTGATTTTTATGCCGGATTAAAGAACTTGTTTTTTTTTAAAGAAAATGAGAACAACACGTAGTTCCACACTTATGCATCCCTATTCGGTCCAATTTCAGAGGCCCCGAACTTCCCACTTTGTTCATTCCCTTTATCCCTTAAAGTTTCTGTCTGAAGACAGGAACAATAATTCCGAGAGAGTCTTTAAAACACCAAAAAGACGCGTTCTGAAAAAAAAGCACTGGCTTAAAATATTTAGAGGATTGTCACAGATATTTAAAAAAAAAAAACATTTATTTTTTTAAACCTTTATTACCCTGTGTTTTAAAAGTTAAGATATTTCGGACATAGGTATACTTTTAAGAATCGACGTCTTATTTTGGAATACCCTGTATAGAAGCATGCCAATAATTAAGGAGGAGATCTTACCTCAAGGAAGACCGCTTATTTAAATAAATCCTCAAAATATAATTTTTATTTTAAACAAAACAATAAATTTTAATTAAAATAAAAGTGCCTCCGGTTCCACCTGATTTACATATAAGAGACTATTCAAAACCCGTACAAAATCGGTAAAATTCAAAATGGCGGACGCTTGCAAATGGTGCAAATTTTTCTCGGAAGTACGGTTTGCTTTATGTACGGTGGCAATTTTCTTCAGAGCCGACTAAGTTTAAGGAAAACTTTATAAGACGATAATTTTGTTTTCTAATATAGAAGATATTGACATGCGATATGATGAAATTACATTTCAAACTTATAATTTGAAAATTTTTAGCTAATAATGGCCGACGATCACGCCATTCGGCCGCGTTTTTCGCCAGCTAAAGAAATATTTTGGAGTTTTCGCAGTTTGAGATTTTTTACGGTACAAGATCTCTTTTTAAATTTTGAGATATTTTAGGAAGCCATAAAGTTTAAAGATGATGAACTTATGTAGACTGCGACTCAGCCGTAAAGAAGCCACGCGGTAATCAGTTCTGTTTTACTTTCAAATTCATCCCCTTTTTGTTGCTCGCTCACTATTTAAACGACGCGATTAGAAAGAAAATAGTTGATTGCGGTCTGTATTTGTATGACGCCTGTGGCTTTCTTAACTGATGAATCGCAGTATACAATGGATGTCTTAAAGCAAATAACACACATCTTAATTGAATGGAAAGTAAGACCGTAAGATGTGGGATTCTCGTCTCTCGGTTCGTATCTCGCCATTTTTTCGCCGATAATTTCTTGTTTTCTTTTGGTGTATTTTATCCATTTGGTCATTTACTTCCCTAACTATTAATGTGTTTTTTTTTGTTGAAATCTACTGTGATTCGAAACCTCCTTTAATACAGAATTGAGCCAATTTACTCGGTAGTATTTTATATTGACCTTATAGGTTTATATGGCAATGAAGGATGCATTAAAAAAAAAGCACTACTTTTAAAAATTATATAAAATAACTAATCAATTGTTTTTAGTGTTGGTGAGTTGGTATACCCTTTAGTAAAAAAACTTGCAGCACTGCATTCAAGACTGTAAGGCGAGGCGCAAATTGAGAGGCGTAAAGCGCGCAAGGTGACGCGACTAGGAAGACACGACTCAACGGTGACACACGCGCCGCGTGGTGAGTCGCCTATTGAGACGCGTGTGTCGAGACCAACCGCATCGAAAAAGTCCATTACTCTAAAAAACAATTGTAATTAATAAACTTAAGTTTCTTATTTGAATCAGATGCTACCAAAGAGGTTGTATTGCTTGATCTTTTAAAAAAAAATCACCTATTTAATATTTAGTATATTCCACCGGAGAGAAAAAGAAATGAAAAATGAAATTATGGGAGGAGAACACAAGAGTTACTTTAAAAACTTAGAATTAGATGAACACGCTACGCGAGAAACTGTGTCACTAAAACAAAAGCAACGCGTGTTAGGCTAAATAACTTAGACAAAGCGCAAATTGAGACGCTTGTAGCGTGTGCGAGGCGACACAGCAGAGCATGTACTTTTGTAAGTCAATAAAATTAAAATTATACAGCGCAAAATGACTAGCAACATGACGTAGCGCGAGTCGCTTCTACTTGAACACGCGTTGCTTTTGTGGTAGTGGCACAGTTGTTTGTTGTTGAAATCATTATTTTAAGCTTACAGTAGTTACTTCCTTATATAATTAGTAAAATCAACCGCACTCAGTTTAGAGTGTTCCTTCGATAGCAGAATTAAAATCACCCACCGTTTAGTTAAGTTTGTCGGTTGAGTTACTGGACACCCTGTATGTATGTAGGTAATTTGATTAAAATTGATGAAAACTTTGATGTCCATTGGTGCCTAAAAGGTTTATCGACTTTAATAAAGAGTACCATATTTTTTAAGTTTTTCATTGTCTATAAAATGGCGCCTCCAGCTTTGCGTAAAGTACCCTCTGGCGGTATTTAAAAAAGTACTTTTGTCTTAAAATTTTAGAATCTGCAAAGCTTGATCTGTGTGCCAAATATCAACTGGATTGGTTAAAAAAATAAATGCAATATGACGAAAAACCAAAATAAAAATTGAACTTTGACGGCTTGTAATTCGAAAACGAATGACATTTTGAAAAAAATTATATGAAGCTCTACCCTTATTTTGTTAAGTACAATCACCCCCTTAATTTTTGTGACGTGAAGAAAACTTTCAAAGTGTAAAACAACTTAAAAAACTAAAATATTGCTTTGCGAAAATTCATTTTTCGCAGAAATTTTCTTTATCAAACTTTTTATATCATTTCTCTATTAAAATTTTCTTTGTTACATTTCATGTTGCAAAATACACAACGCCCGTTGATAATAAATCTTTTTTAATATTAGGTTCTGAAATTAATTTTCTCTAAAGAAAAAGGAATTCTTAGATATTTTATATTAGATGTTTTTCATTTTAAAAGCGCTATGTCGTGTTTTGGAATGAAGAAAACTATTTTTAATTTAGCTATGGAAATATATTAAACTTTTCTTTTGGTGTAGTTTTCTTTTGTTTTACAAGAGTAATTATGGAATAACAACCTTGAAAATATAACAAAATATAGTCTTTTTCTATTCATATTTAAATTGCTGTTTTTTTTTAACTGAGTTTAAAAAGAAGCAGGTTCTATATTCGACTCTATACTTTCTTTTAATATAGGTTAACTGATTATTCCACCAATTGTGGACTGATTTTAAAAATTCTTTTATTATTCGAAAAAGGCATTTCCGCGGTTGTCTTTTTAAAACCAAACAAAGATCTAATCCTGAAGAAATCGAGAAAAAACCTCAAATTTTAGAGGCTTGTACATCTCTCTCTCTCTATTTTTTTATTGGTTTTGGTCCCTTCAGGTCCAATCCACCACTCTCCCCTTCTGAACTATGCATTCCAGGGCTTCGTCGGCGGAAAATCAGGATAATCGAGCTTGTAGCTCCCAGAAATTCCAAAAGAAAACAAATAATTCAACACTCGATGCAATGCATAAATTGTCGGCTGTCAAACCAAGATCTGCTACTGGTGTTACGTATAACCTTCACTTTCACTACTGACAGTTCCCATGGCACGCCCATCTATTTCCCGCCATTTGAGAAATACCTCGTGTTCACCACCAAACAGGATACCATCAGCTTATAGGAATCTTCGCTCACAGCGCTTAGATCCAGAAGAAAGATGCCGTCAATTTAGCGTGAATCTTTCCTTGATCCCCGAAGGCAAAAACGTCCGTACGACACCTCTAGCCGCCACTCCGGGAAGAACTTTGTAGTCCTCTACGCACGCGCACGTCCGCACTTTTCGGAGGTCAAACAAAGAGTGAGGCTTTGTACATGTAGGTATTTTATTAACCGTCTTTATTAATATAATTCCTTAGATCATAAACCCACTAGAGGCAGTATTTCCGGTCTGCGCGTAAGAGAAAAAGGTACTAGTAGTGTTTTTAGTATATGTTCATCAATTAATTATTATTAGTGGCTAAAAAAATTGGCTAAAGGACATTTAAAAAACCAATGAAAAACATATAACAATAAAAATATAAATATTAATAATAATAATCAAAAATATAAAAATAAACATTCAAAAAGTTAAACTGACTTAAGTTCGCCAACTTCGTTTGTTTTCTTTTATATTTATTAACCTATTATTTTTAGCTTTTTAGTAAATTTTTTTAATTAGTTTTTTTACTGTTTTTATAATTAAATTATTATTAACTTTTGTTTATTATATTAGTCCATAAAAGTCAAACGTTTTGGCAGCCCAATAAAATAAAATAAAAGTCGAGATAGATTCTTTTACTGTAAAAAGTAACATATATATTGTTTACTTATTACTATTATGATTAAAAACTCTTTCCCCCAAGCGTTTAAAAACTTTTAATTATAACAAACCCTTTAAAAGAATTATAATAATACCGAAAATCAGGAGCCAAAAAAGATTAAATTATCCCCGATAAAACTTTTATTTAATACTTGCCAAATAAAATCCAATTTTTACACTCGGATAATTTTTAATTTCTGCCCTTGTTCAAATAAAAGGGCGCGAAATTCATTTTTTCGCCCTGCGGAGCTATTTGCTTTAACACTCCCGTTCAAACGGGGATTTAAGTGGAGATTTTAAAGATTTAGAAAAATTATAAGAGTTAAAAAGTACCAAAATCTGAGAGTTGATGTTTCCATAATCTTTTTTGCCCATAATTTAAAAAATAGGATACACTATCGACCTAAATAATATGTACAGGGTGTTTCAAAAAAAAAAAATGCGAACAATTTTAGGAGGTAATTTCTTGTTCAAAATAAAAGGTAGTTTGTTTTTTTTTTTATCTTTGGACAATCCACGAAGGCTGAAAGCCTAAATACTAACGTAGAGTGGGTGTCTTAAGCAAGGTAAGAGGAAGTTTGTTAACACGGGACTTAAAAACTTGAAGATTTGGGAGGGAAGGAAAGACCTCCGCTGGCAGTAGGTTCCACAGTCTAGAAACTCTAGGGATAAAAGAACGAACGAAATGGGAAGTTCGAGGCCTGTCCAATTGAACCGTATAGGGATGCATACGCGCGGCACCATGAGTTTCTCTGTTGGGAGCTGCAAGAGGAGGGACTATACTGGATAATTCGTCGGAGCAGAAGCCGTAAAAGTATCTATAGAAGAGCGATAGATCTCCCACAGCTCGACGATGGGCAAGAGAAAGAAGTCTTTGAGTAAGTAAAGGATCATTAATAAGACGAACAGCCCTTCTTTGAATGTTATCAAGAATGCTGAAGGTTCTAGGGGATGCCATTTCCCAGACATGAGAACAATATAATAATATAATGTCAAAAAATAGTACAAACAGTGACAGATTTTTTTCTTATAAAATAAATTTCCCCATGTACATTTTACTTTTCCTTTTAAATCGGTAGGTTTAATGAAAAAACTTTTTCCTTACAACAATTTTCGTTGGTGGTAGCTTACAGGAGTAGTCGGAATTAAATGTGTTGATTTGACAAATATCAAAAATTTATCACTAACAGGGATTTTGTCTGTTAATTTTCGAGATAATTATCTAAATAAACCGAACAACACCGATAAAACTAAAAACCTATTTTTTTCGTCATTTCGCTATATTCCTAATGAACGACTTAAGACTCAATGTCTATACAACAAACTTTTTTTTAATTGACCGGAAAATTGAATTTTCCACTCAATTTTTAAGCGGAAAATGCTATTTTACAGGACTAATTTACTTTCCGGTCCCTAGTTTACTTTCCGGTCTCTCATTTACTTTCCGGTCCCTGATATCAAAAATCCTGTTAGCCATGACAAAAATTGTCAGAGTTCAATTGTTACTATTTGACAGTTCAAGATATTGTAAAGTAAAGAAAGCATCATTTTGCCAAAATGGAGTCAGACATGGAAAATCCAGATGAAATAATTGAAGCAGCGTCCTTATTGTCGTTTAAATATAACACTAAAAATTTTCACAGTTTTTTTTCCGGTCAATTAAAAAAAAATTATGTACGATACTCGACCGGAAATATTTTTACGGGTCTCCTCAAAACTACAGGACTCGCCTACGGCTCGCCCTGTAAATGTTTTTCGTCGACCCGTAAAATACCATTTTCCGGTCTAGTAACGTAAATAGCTATTCCTTTATTTTGAACAAGGAATCATTTTCGAAAATGTTTCGCTTTTGTTTTCACCCTGTATAATACAAGTTTACATTACCTAAGAAATTACAAAATATTTTTAATTTAATTTTATTTGCTGTAAAATGTTTAAAAAAATGTATTTGCTACTTGGTAAAAATATATTTACTTTCATAAAAACACCTCAGGAAACCGAAAAACACTTGTCGAAGCTTAAAAGGTAAAAGAAAAACTCTCTGAAAAACTTTCCCATCGCTTTTAAAACTCCCGTTTTCACAAAAGAAAATAAGAATTTATTTTTAAGTGGTTTGAAAGAGATAAAAGAATGGAGGCACTTAGTGGTAATTCACTTAGAAAACATTTTCTTTAACTCTTTGGTATTAAAAAGTTGTCGAAGTCCGCTGATAATTGGGAAAAATTAAGGAAAACGGAAAAAAGAATAAAGGAAAAAAGGAAAAGTTTATTTGTGAAACATTAAGAGTTGTTTCTGTTGGGGATTATTGGGTTTAGCGGCACTAAAAAAATTAATAAACATAATGTCTCTGTCAGCTTAACATAAAAAAGCACAAATTATATATATATATATATATATATATATATATATATATATATATATATATATATATATATTAATATTATATTAAAAAGATTGTTGTCAAAAAATGGTTAGTCGCAGAAATAGACTTTTTAATATTAATATTTAGGACTAAAACCTTTACGATATTTTTGCTTTGTTACCTTTAAAAATATTTTCGATATATTTTTCAAAAGAAAAGTTTTTGTTTGTTTGGCCCAGTCTGGCTCAAGGTTAACGTTATTTTTTTATTTTAGACAAAAATAAACTATAATAATAGTACTAAATAAGGATAAGCTCTTACGCAAAAATTTCCAAATCCCAAACTAAGCCGCCACCTCATCATGTTGTCATGACAACCGCGACGGTTGGTTGGCTAATGCGTCTAATAATAGACGCCATGCGTGGTGTAAATAAAGAGGAATAATTTCTAGTATTTTTGTGTCTACCTCGTACAAATTATGATTAAAAACATAGTAAATATCACCTTGGGTTCTTATAGATTCAATTTATTTAAGGTCTACTTCTTTCTTAGTTATTACCAATCCAGAATATATATAATAAATTTATTTTAAAACCAATTAAAATTTATAAAATGTCAGATTATTTAGCAATAACTACGGTAAGTTTGCAGTTTGTATTCGTTTAACTAGAATTTATTATAATTCCTTCCTGTATTTTATTTATAATCTTGTTTAATTAAGAATAAGTGTAACAATCGACAAGAATAAGTCATTTGAAAAGAGAAAACATAATTTTTTATTACTACTCTAAAACCGCTAAGAGGAAGGAAATCTCTAAATTTACTATATAGATATACAGGGTGATTTAAAAATCTACCATGAAACTTAACTTATTAATACCCAGGGTAATTTATAATACACAAAACTCGTATCTAACCGATTTGAGGGTGTTTTTTATGATTGGACAATCCACGCTAGGCTAAAAGCCTAAATACTAACGTACCGTGGGTGTCTTACGCGAGGTAAGAGGGAGTTGACACGGACTTAAATACTTAAAGATTTGGGGGAAGGAAAGACCTCCGCGGGCAGCAGGTTCCACATTCTAGAAACTCTAGTGATAAAACAACTCCATGAGTGGAGAAATTATACTGGAAAATTTTTCAGAGCAGAAGCCATGGAAGTACCTATAAAAAAGCGATAAATCTCCCATAGCCCGATGATGGGCAAGGAAAGGAAGCCTTTCTCTAAGTGAAGGATCATTAATGATACGAATAGCTCTTCTTTGAATGGAATCAAGAATGCTTAGGGTCGTGGGGACGCCATGCCCCAGATATGAGAATAATATTCCAAGGGAGGTCGGTTTTGGGACATATATAAAGTGTAAAAATTAGAAGCGGAAAAATAATTTTTGGCTCGAAAGAGAAATCCAAGCTTTTTTAAATCTGCCGTGGCTATAGATACAACGTCTTTATGCCAGTTAAGGTGACACCCACAAGACTGAAGGTGTCTTTGCTCTGTAAAACTTGGCCGCTCATAAGTAGAGGATGAGTATTTGGTAACTCTTTTCGCGACAAATGTGATTTGGATGCATTAAAATGGACGAGATTTTTGGCGCCCCAATCAAATATTACATTAAGATCCTGCGAAAGAGATATCTGCATCGCTCTGCATTTGTTTTCCAAATCAGGTTTAGTGATGGATTGGAATCTGAAAACTGGAGGTAAAGGGTACTATCGTCGGCGAAACTATGAATGGAATTAGTAGTTTCCCGACGATAGTACCATTCACTCCTGTTTTCAGGATCCTAAACCTAATGGTAGGTTTGTAATTATTTTAAAAGAAATAGGATAAACCCACTAGCCAAATTACCAAATCCTAATTCGTGTGTCAATTTGTTTATTTCGGGAAAATTTACAAAGTGATAGTCCCTGGACCAATAATGAAATGAACTTCATGATAAGAACACTTTTATAACTTTTTTTGGGGGTTCTTTAGACGAGTTTACAACGAATATTCATATCGCCATGTATGAAAGCGGCGCTTTAACCCAGCCTGTCAATGTCATATGTTTCGGGTGTCGGACTGAGCGAACGCGTAACTTTTTTGTCGGACAAGTTTACCACAATGTTTAACATGCAATTTTTAAACATTATGCGTAAGTTAAATTTACGAAACCATTGACATGTTTTGGGTATGAGCTTGGGCAGGTTTCGTAACTGTAACCCTTATGATTTTTGGCACGCACAATGTTAAATTGCCTGTTAAATATTGTGGTAAACTAGCCCTAAAAAAATGACGCGTTTGCCCAGTTCGCCACCCAAAACCTTTGACATTGACAGGCTGGGTTATAGCGCCGCTTCCAAATATGGCGGTATGAATATTCGTTGTAGACTAGTTAAAAGAAACCCTCCTAAAAAGGTAAAAGTGTTCTGATCATTTAGTCAATTTCATAAGTGGCTGAGGGACTATAAATATACTTTTCTAAGACACTCATAGAAAAATATGGTTCCTAACACTTGCGCAGTAGTATCGTGCCAACACTAAAAGCATATTCGATCCCAACTTCGCGTCGTTTGTGCGTGCGGAATAGTACCACTTTACGCACTTATTAAGATAAGAAACTACTTTATCATAATCTTAAGAGTTGATAAGCAAGTGTTCTAAAAATCCATGCAACACCTTTAAAAAAGAAACAAGTTAGTTTTAAAATTTTTATACACATTTAAATCAGTCAATTGCTATAAAATACAGTTAAAATTATAGGCAAAAAACCGTTTCTAAGTCTAGCATCTAATTACTCTCGAAACACAACATGGTGGTTATAGAATATATCGTGACTCCTCTGCATTCTTTCATAGCAGGATTTTTATGGGCGCTCTTCTTTTAATCTTTCTTTCTTCTTTTTTCCTGCTTTCTTATGTATGTAAGCCTAGGCCAATTTTTTTCCTGCCGGCCAGCCCAATAACCGGTTTTTTACCGCAGTGCAGGAGGAACACACGAAGTTAGTAATGGGCAATGCATCGATCGCAGGAAAAAAATAATATTTAATTTCCTGATTTTTCTATTCTAAATAAAAAAGGAGTATTTTTAAACCGGGCGATACAAATTGTTGTTTTACCGTCTTATTTTTTTTAGTTTATTTATATATATTTTTAGAAGGTTTACGATATATTGTGTATAGTTAATTATTGGCCCCACTGTATATTTTACACAAAAAGGTAAGATAACTTTTCGATTAGACCAATATGACAAATCCTCGTGCCAAGTTTCAATAAGCGAATTTTGAATTATTAAATGTTATTGCAAATTTACCAAATTTTTGGTTCAGGTAAAACGAAATAGGCATCTGTGAAATGTTGTCACTGACATGAGAAAAAGTGTCGATAAGTCATTGACACTCAGTATTTAAAAGAAAATAATGTTTGTTTGCTGGTGGCTGCTGCTGCAACTGAAAATTTGGTGATTTTGCAATTACATTAAATTGAATAATTTATGATTCACCTATTAATTTTTTGAAACTTGGTACAATGGTTTATCAGATTGCTCTCTTCAAAAAGTTAATCTAAATTTTTTTCTGTAAAATATAAAGGAAAGCCAATAATTAATTATCTTAAAATTTACATAGGATTTCCTATGATCCGCTCGGCCACGTACCCCCAGTATATCAAAAATAGCTAAAAAATCAACAGACATAGGTTGTGTAAGTCATTTAGAAGTAAAGTATTAAAAAAAAATGGTAATCTGAGGCTAAACATATTTATTTTGAATTACTATTCTATCAATTATGGAATATCGTTATTTGTCGATCGATACATATCTCCACGCCTATTTCTGCGACCGTTGACTCTTAAGAATGGCCCAAGAGATTTTATATTGTGCAGGTCAGCAGTTTTATTATTTTTATCTCGCCCAGTCTATTGCCTTTTTGCTTCAGTGTTCTCTCTCTTGCATTGTCTCTCTTTTATCAGTTTTATTTTTCGTGTGTGGTTTTTTTTTATATCATGCGTCAAAAATATTACTTTTCCTACGGCCACATGTGAAAATAGTAAATACTGTTTTCATGCATAGAAAATGCCTTATATCACACTAGTGTTGCAAAGTACTTTACAGCTCTAGTGTTGCAAAGTATAATATAAAGCTGTCTTTGTTATTTAAAATAAATTTGGAGTTACCAGGCTGTTAACTGGATTTACATTGAAAAGCCATGCAATATTTTTTAAATGAGGACCTTTTTAATTCTAAAATAATAAAAAGCTACTAGGTAGGTGATTTTTGATATAAACATAATTTTAAACAGTATAATATATCGCAGTAAGGAAAAGTATATATCACCCTAGTGATGCAAAGTTTTCAATTGTTTTCTTATTTTTTTCTGTGAAGACAAACAACTTTTATTTGTTTTGGTAAATAACTTTTGGTCGTAGGAAAAATAGTGTACATTACTTGTGTGAAAATCACTTTCTTACACTCGTGGGTTTGTCGCACTCGGCTAACGCCTGGTGTAACAATATTCCCCTCGTGTGAAATTAGTCATTTTCCACACTTGTAATGAGAGAAGATGTAAGAAGAGCTTTTTTGAAGAGAATTACATTTTCTTTAAGAATATGTGTTAATATATGCTTATATTTTTCAGATTAACCACTTGCGAGTTTTGGATTAAAAAAGATTGTTGTCAAAAACCGCTAGTTGCGAAAATAGACTACCTGAATAATACAACGTAAGCCTTTATGTACAGATCAAAGTTAAAAAAAAACATAAATGCTATTTTTAAAAATTCAACTCATGCAGGACCCCCTGAACAAAACTAAATCAAATATCAATTTTTCTTAATTAAAAATATTCCCATAGTCATTCTACCACTATTTGTTTAATTTTTTGCAGCATTTTGCTGCAGGACATAAAAACGACGGATTTTCTTTAGAGCGATATTCATAGACTCACTCACAATGAAAATAAAATTGCTAGTAATCCTGGACGTAAAAAATTAACCCCTTCATTTAAAACTAATATAGGGGTAGTTTTTTTTCGATGTGAACCGGATTTTAACGCCCCGTCATGTTGGTATGAAGTGTTGAGAGTTATTTTTAATCACAAAAAAGTTTTTATAATTGTTACACAGCTTTTCAGGGCAGTGAAACCACGTTCGTCTATTAAATTCGATTATGAACATCAGACTGGGTAAAAAAATCGACTATGTTTATTTTGACTTGTGACACTGAAAAAATTGGTTCCAGAGAATGCTCGGCAACGATGAGATCATAATTTTAATAGGAAGATCCGTCTTATTAGAGTTTTACATATTTTTTTATTCCCATACAAAAAAAAAAGATGTTTTACCATTCTTTAATCACACTGCAAAACTTAAAAAAATATTTTGTAGAAAATTGAACGCTCTGCAAAAAGGTCTCATATACTTTTTGATATACAGATCTCACCATTAATTAAAACAATATGAAAGGTAGAAAACTAAATAATTAAAAAAATAATTTTTTGGGTGTCGGACAGGGCGAACGCGTCACTTTTTTGTCGGGCAAGCTTACCAAAATGTTTTTATGCAATTTTTAAACATTGTAAGGGTTACACTCACAAAACCCGCCAAGTCCGATACCTGAAACATGTGTTTTAGCCTTATAGTTTCATGACTGTATCCCATTTTTGGCAAAATGTTTAAAAATAGGATCCATAACATGTGGTAAACTTGTGCGACAAAAAGTGAGACGTTCGCCCAGTCCGACACCCGAAACATTTGACATTGACAGGCTCGGTTAAAGCGGCGCTTCCATATATGGCGGTATGAATATTCGTGGTAAACTCGTCAAAAGGAACCTTCCTAAAAATTTAAAAATGTTTCTATTATACAGTCCATTTTATTACTATTATTTCTTAGTAACTTACAAAATTTCAAACAAAACAGTAATTTTTCTTAAAGTTATTTAATTTTTTATCTTGAATATATTTTCAATGGTTGAGTTTATTTTAAAAGTACTAGAGGCCTTTTTTCCGGGCGTTTAATTTTCTACAAAAACTTTTTAGATTTTTTTTCGTATGGGACAGAAAAAAAGTATGCAAAACTGTAATGAGGGACTTACATCTTCTCATTAAAATTGGGTGTTTATCGTTTGCCAAGCATTCTTTGGAGGTGCCTGGGAAAAACGTTATTTCATACTGTCCAGTAAATCCACTTACCCTGTATTAATTTGGGGCCGGTAAATTGCACATTACGGTACCTGGTACCGTAATGTGTTGCCTAGCAACGCTGTAATGTATCATTATAAATGTCCACGTGATCATTGTTGTTATGCCTTGATTAATGTCATTTTGGATGCCAAAATAAAATTAAATCTTTAAATACTCATATATTAAGCGATTTTCATCTGATATTAGGATATATAGGAATTTCTACTTGTACTTAAAATATATCTTTTTTACCAACTTTAGTAAATAAAAATGATTAGATTACTACAAAACAGACTTCTTATTACATTTTTAAAGTATTTTGTTTAACTAAAGTTGGTAATTTCTATTTTATTTAAACCTATATCTAGCGTTACCTATTTAATACCATTTAGGAACTTCTACTTGTAAAATATATTTTTCTACCAACTTTAGTAAATGAAAATTATCATATTACTATAAAACAGACTTATTGTTACATTTTCAAAAATATTCTGTTTTACTAAATTTGGTAATTTCTATTTAATTTGGACCTATCTAGCGTTACCTATTTAATACCGTTTAGAAGCTACAACTAATATCATATTTTTTTATCAAATATCGTTAGGTGTTATTACAGTACTCGTTAATATTCCAGACTTGGCTCCTGCGTCGCCTCGTCCGTAAACATCTCGTACTGTAATAAGTCACCTACCGAACTTATAACGTAGAATATTATTTTAGTGTCAGAAGTCAAAATAAAATTAAGTCAATTTTTTGACCCACCCCGACACACAGGGTAGTAACATGCCCAGCCACAGTCTGTAGCTGGACAACCATGGGGCTTTTAGAAAAAGTAAATACTGAAACTCAACAAATGGTGACGTATCAAAGTTGTATTTTGTTAAATGAAACACCCTATATATTTTATAACGGTTTTAGATTCTACTTTAAAAATAACTTTGTTTATAGTACTTAGTAGTCTAATTTTATTTGTTTTTGTGATATTTGATTTTTTGAAAATGCAGAGGTAAAATTAAATTAATTTTACTTTAACACTTTTAACACTTTTAAACTTTAAAATGGTAACAATATTAGAAAAAGTCTGCCATATCATACGTAGGTCAAATCAAGATCAAATATTGTACAGGTGATCAAAAAATACTTTCAATATTTTCAGAAAATCAAATAGCCATGATCTCTTTTATTTTAAATGGAACCCCTGTATTATTTTACGTTACATAATGACAAATAAAATACTCTTTTAAATGGTCTATGGGTTGCCTATACCTATCTTTTGTGCTTTTTTAGTAGAATCTGTTTTTACAAATTTAGGTATAGGCAACCCAAACACCATTTGAAAGAGCATTTGGTTTGTCATCATGTGGTGTAAAAAATACAGGGTGTTCCATTTAAAATAAGAGAGATATTGCTATTTGACTTTCTAAAAATTGAAATTATTTTTTGATCATCCTGTATAATCTATGATCTCGATATGACCTTCGTATGATAAGCAGACATTTCCTAATCTTGTAACAAATTTAAAGTTTAAGGAGTTTATATTGTTAAAATAAAATTAATTTAATTGCACTCTGCATTTTGAAAAAAATCATATATCACAAAAACGAATAAAATTAGACACTTGGCACTATTAACAAACTTGAGTTATTTTTAAAAGTAGAATCTAAAACCGTCATAAAATATACGTGTTCCATTTAAAAATATATAACTTTGATACGTCACACTTTTTTGAGACATCCTGTATAAAGTAAAATAATTTTATACTGTGGCCTTATACGACCTGTATATGTTTCAGTATTTACTTTTTAAAAACCCCATGGTTATCCAGCTACAGACCGTGTCGAATATGGTGGCCACCCGCATACGAAAAAAATACCCCTTGACTTCTTGGTATTTTGGACAAAATTAGGTTTAATTATAAAGCTACAGTACAAAATTTGCCCAGTATATTCGACTTAATAAAAGAAAAGCTTCGAAACCGTATCTGAAATTACCCACACGCACAAACCAACATAAAATCGGGAAAAACTTTAAAATAGATCTTTGTGAGACAAGGATGGAACATACAAGTTTCCGAGCTTAAGAGAAAGAAAGACGTATCGAGGATTAAAATTTATCGTATAATGATACGCATGATATTGTGTACCATTGTGTACCAACGTTTTTGTAAAACAAACTGGCAAGAAGTTGTGTTCGATATGTAGAAAATTTAAAATTAGAGTTTTCTAGCGCAGATAAAATATTTGTCTTTTTAAAAACGACAAAATAAAGGGTAAAATAGTCGATCTATCTATTTTTAATAGTTTTTTTATCTTTGGATAATCCACGAAGGCTGAAAGCCTAAATACTAACGTACCGTGGGTGTCTCAAGCAGGGTAAGAGGAAGTTTGTTAACACGGGACTTAAAAACTTGAAGATTTGGGGGGAAGGAAAGACCTCCGCTGGCAGTAGGTTCCACAGTCTAGAAACTCTAAGGATAAAAGAACGAACGAAATGGGAAGTTCGGGGCCTGTCCAATTGAACCGTATAGGAATGCATACGCGCGGCACCACGAGTTTCTCTGTTGGGAGCTGCAAGAGGAGGGACTATACTGGATAATTGGTCGGAGCAGAAGCCGTAAAAGTATCTATAGAAGAGCGATAGATCTCCCACAGCTCGACGATGGGCAAGAGAAGGAAGTCTTTGAGTAAGTAAAGGATCATATATAAGACGAACAGCCCTTCTTTAAATGGCATTAAGAATACTGAGGGTTGTAGGGAATGCCATTCCCCAGACATGAGAACAATATTCCAAAGAGGGTCGGATTTGGGACACATACAAAGTGTATAAATTGGAAGGAGAAAAATACTTTTGGCTCGGAAAAGAAATCCGAATTTCTGAAGCCGCGGTGGCTATAGATACAATGTGTTTATGCCAGTTAAGGTTATTCTCAAATGTGACGCCTACAAGGTTAAATGTGTCCCCGCTCTGCAAAACCTGGCCACTCATAAGCAAAGGGTGAGTGTTTGATGATTTTTTCGCGATATCTTCATCGCCCTGCGTTTGCTTTCCAAGTCGGGTTGAGAGATTGGCTTGGGAACCTGAAAAGTGGAGTGAAGGGTACTATCGTCAGCATAACTATGAATGGGATTGGTTGTGGAAGCAAGAAGGTCGTTGATGTGAAGAAGAAACAAAGTTGGTGCTAGTACTGAACCCTGAGGCACTCCAGCATTAATTTCGTGAAAGCTTAAAGAGTGGCCATCAACAATGACTGATATACAAGTTTTGCAAACATATACAGGGAGTTCCCTAATTGCGGTAAGAAAATATAAAGGCGTATACCTGGTACATTTTTCTGAAAAAAGTTTATAGAAACCTGTGTCCTAAAAGATTTCGTTTTCAAGATAAAGGGGGTGTTAAACTTTTTAAGAAACTTAACCTAAAATTTTTTAGACTGAATATAAACGTTATTTAAAATATTTAAATTTTAAATAGATTTTATTTTAACCCTTAACTTTTCTTTTCCGGGAACAGAGGGTAATTTTGAAACAGACACGATTATATTAAGGGTATATATTTCTCGATTTCTTTAAAATTAAAGGGTGCATCGCCTGGAGAAACCAATAAACCAAATAGACCATAATTCGGGGGTGGAAGTGATCCATTACTTAACATGACTGTTGAAATTTTGATAATATTCGTGATTCTTGGCAATCAAGAATAAGCTTCGAATGCACCACCGTTCGCAAGTGCGAATTACAATTGAGAATCGCTAATTTTGTGGAATTACTATTGAATTTTATAAAGTGCAAATAAAACGTCTAAGGGAGGGTGATATACAGGGTGTCCCACCGGGAAGTGCCGCGATCGATTTCTCGAAAAGTAAGCTTTGGAACATTTTGAAAATTTGGTAATAATATGAAGTCAGTGGGGACATACAACTAAAATATTTCGACAGCTCCAGCACTTCCGGTTATACCGGAAGTTAATGTCAACTTCTCTATTTTAAATGGAACACCCTATATATTATTTATTTTTTAGATTCTGCTTTAAATTTTAAACAAAAATATTAAAGGCTTTTGTTTAGAAAAAATTGATGGTTATGTAATGGCTTGCAAAAGTTATTTTTGACATACAATTTAAAATAAGTCAAAAACGGTTGGACTTGGGTATAGAACATTACACATAAATTATGTTTAAAATTTTACGCAGAATCTTAAAAATAATTAACATATAGGGTGTTCCATTTTAAATAAGGAAGTTAACATTACTTTCCGGTATAACCGGAAGTGGTAGAGCTGTCACAATATTTTAGTTGAATGTCCCCCACTGACTTCATAATTTTACCAAAATTTCAAAATTTTCCAAAGCGTACTTTTTGAGAAATAGATCACAGCAGTTCCCGGTGTACAGAGGTGTCCCTAAAAGGTCTGTACAAAATGATGTAATAAATTTTTGGACCAAAATACGACGATTCAACCTAATTTACCTTAGTCGACAAATTGATCGTTTGCAAGATACAGGGCGTCAAAGTTTTTATTTTGTTTTAGTTATTTATAAATATTTTACCTATTATAAAACATTTTTTTACAAATTTTAGCAATATAAGGTTTTTTGGGATAAGGAATCAAAATATGCTAATGTTTGTAGTAACGTTTAGAGGGAGCCACTTGCACAGTCCATTGCTTAGGTCCAAAGTGTTTTAACTTTTTTGCATTGATATATTATAATTTTAGTAATTAATTTTTATTCTTTCACATTTTTTGCACCAAAAAGGTATACTTGATAAATAATGCTACGAGCAACCGTTTCTGAGATATTTCAGATTAAATATTTTATTTCATACAAAAGATTGCCATTGCATTCATTCACGCTCTACCTATGCCACCTGATAGTGTCCAAAATGCTGCAACAAATTCTTTGGGCCAAAATACAATGATTCTATGCAATTTATCTTAGTCGAAAGTTTGTTGGTTTGGGAGATAAGAAGTGTCAAATTTTCCATTTATTTTTTTAACTTAAACACCCTTAAAATATGGGAAAATAAAATTCTTTACTAAAATTTAAATATACGAAGGCAAAAAAAAGTTATGACACTTTAAACCTTAGCAATAAACTACAGGTGGCTTCCTCTATATTTTACAATAAAAACATTGTCGTATTTTGATTCCCCATCCTAAAAATCCTTTTAATACTGCATTTTCTGGATTTGTTTTTATAATAAAGTAAAATATTTAAAAAATAACTAAAATAAAAATAGACTTTAACAACCTGTATCTTGCAAAAGATCAATTTGTCGCCTAAGATAAATTGGGTAAGATCGTCGTATTTTGATCCAAGAAATTTGTGAAAGCATTTTGTACAGACCTTCTGAGACACCCTATATATACTTATCTTTTGACAATCGATATACCGGGTGACAACAAAATCACTATCCAATCTATTATTTTCTTGAGTGAAAACATGCAACATTTTCTTGAGTGAAATCGAATATGGCGAAAAAAAAATATTTTGTTTTTTTCGCCATTTTGCATTTATTTTTAAACCAATCCAGTTGATATTTGGCAACAAATCAAGCTATGCAGATTCTAAAATTTTAAGACAAAAGGACTTTTTTAAATACCGCCAGAGGGAATAAAACTTAAAATTTATTTACATCATAACTTTTTTATTTTGACAGATATCGCAAAGGTAGGGGCGCCATTTTATAGACAATCAAAAACTTAAAAAATAAGGTACTTTTTATTAAAGTCGATAAACCTCACCGTTTAGTCACCAATAGACATCAAAGTCAATCAAATTACCTACATACATACAGGGTGTCCAGTAACTTAACCGACAAACTTTACGGGGCGATTCTACAACAGAAAATAAGAAAAAAACTTCATATAAACATATGTCCTAAACGTCTTAGTTTTTGAACTACGGTGTGTTAAATATTTAAAAAAAAAAGGTTTTTTTGTCTATTGGTGCCTAAACGGTGAGGTTTATCAACTTTAATAAAGAGTACCTTATTTTTTAAGTATTTGATTGTCTATAAAATGGCGCCCCCAGCAATGCCATATGGCGAAAAATTCAAAATAAAAATTGAACATTAACAGCTTGTAACTCGAAAACAAATGACATTTTGAAAAAAATATATGAAGCTCTACCCTTATTTTGCCAAGTAGAATCACCCCCTTAGGTTTCGTGATCGATTTTTGAATTACCCTGTATAAAACATTGTGGTAAACTTGTCCGAAACAAAAATGCGTTCGCCCAGTCCGCCCCCGAAACATTTGACATTGACAGGCTGGTTTAATACGCCGCTTCCATATATGGCGGTATGAATATTCGTGGTAGATTTGTCAAAAGGACCCCCAAAAAGGTTTTAAAAAGTTCTTTTCAGGAAGTCCATTTCATTATTGGCGCAGGTCCTAATTTAAATGAACATTTATTATTAAATAATTAATAGTTTAAAAAAACTAAAAAACACGCTTTTATATGCAACCGCACTAAAAATTAGAAAATAATTTTTCATTAAAAAAATATTGTCATTTCATAGTAAAAAGCGTGGGGTGCATTTTACTATTTTTTCATAACTTTTCCATCATAGATATTTGCAAATATAATAATTATAACATTTAATATATTTATCACCCCACGCTTTTTACTATGAAATGACAATATTTTTTTAATGAAAAATTATTTTCTAATTTTTAGTTCGGTTGCATATAAAAGCGTGTTTTTTTAGTTTTTAAACTATTAATTATTTTTCATTTTTTAGTTTCTGCTACTCTTGACAAAATGGCAGAAATTTTTTTAATGAACAAGAGTGGCAAATTTTAAAATTTTTCCAACAGATTGCAACTCACTAAAAAATTTCTTCTTCATTAAGTAGCAAAGTTTGAAATTTTGCCAACAGATGGCAATCCAGGCAATGTTTGGACCGTTGCCAATATATTGCAACCCACTAAAAAATTTCTTCTTCATTTAATAGCAAAGTTTGAAATGTTGCCAACAGATGGCAACCTAGGTGTTGTTTTTATAATATAATGGAATTTTTTTCCTGGCGATCCAAAAAAGATAACGGGATACTGTTTGCAGATTATTGCATTGTCATGTTTCCTTAATACGTGTGCAAAGTTTCAAAGAAATCGAATAGCTGGAAGTTGGTTAAAATTAGGCTCAAAGATTCCGTTACATAGCCAGATAGTTACAACCCAAGTTAATAAAAAGCGTGTTAACGGCATTTATTAACTGTTATTGTTCATAAAAATTGAACACCAATGGTGCAACTAACCCTATATTTTTATTGTTCATAAAAATTGAACACCAATGGTGCAACTAACCAAATTGTGTAAAAACTAAAAATTTTTTCTTCATTTAATAGCAAAGTTTGAAATGTTGCCAACAGATGGCATCGTAGGTGTTGTTTTTATAATATAATGGGATTTTTTTTTCCTGGCGATCCAAAAAGATAACGGGATACTGTTTGCAGCTTATTGCATTGTTATGTTTCCTTAATACGTGTGCAAAGTTTCAAAGAAATCGAATAGCTGGAAGTTGGTTAAAATTAGGCTCAAAGATTCCGTTACATAGCCAGCCAGATTGATAGATTGATAGATAGATAGATAGTTACAACCCAAGTTAATAAAAGCTTTTATATGCAACCGCACTAAAAATTAGAAAATAATTTTTCATTAAAAAAATATTGTCATTTCATAGTAAAAGCGTGGGGTGCATTTTACTATTTTTCATAACTTTTCCATCATAGATATTTGCAAATATAATAATTATAACATTTAATATATTTATCACCCCACGCTTTTACATGAAATGACAATATTTTTAATGAAAATTATTTTCTAATTTTAGTTCGGTTGCATATAAAGCGTGTTTTTTTAGTTTTTAAACTATTAATTATTTTTCATTTTTAGTTTCTGCTACTCTTGACAAAATGGCAGAAATTTTTTTAATGAACAAGAGTGGCAAATTTTAAAATTTTTCCAACAGATTGCAACTCACTAAAAATTTCTTCTTCATTAAGTAGCAAAGTTTGAAATTTTGCCAACAGATGGCAATCAGGCAATGTTTGGACCGTTGCCAATATATTGCAACCCACTAAAATTTCTTCTTCATTTAATAGCAAAGTTTGAAATGTTGCCAACAGATGGCAACCTAGGTGTTGTTTTATAATATAATGGAATTTTTTCCTGGCGATCAAAAAAGATAACGGGATACTGTTTGCAGATTATTGCATTGTCATGTTTCCTTAATACGTGTGCAAAGTTTCAAAGAAATCGAATAGCTGGAAGTTGGTTAAAATTAGGCTCAAAGATTCCGTTACATAGCCAGATAGTTACAACCCAAGTTAATAAAAAGCGTGTTAACGGCATTTATTAACTGTTATTGTTCATAAAAATTGAACACCAATGGTGCAACTAACCCTATATTTTTATTGTTCATAAAAATTGAACACCAATGGTGCAACTAACCAAATTGTGTTAAAAACTAAAAATTTTTCTTCATTTAATAGCAAAGTTTGAAATGTTGCCAACAGATGGCATCGTAGGTGTTGTTTTTATAATATAATGGGATTTTTTTTTCCTGGCGATCCAAAAAAGATAACGGGATACTGTTTGCAGCTTGTTGCATTGTTATGTTTCCTTGATACGTGTGCAAAGTTTCAAAGAAATCGAATAGCTGGAAGTTGGTTAAAATTAGGCTCAAAGATTCCGTTACATAGCCAGCCAGATTGATAGATTGATAGATAGATAGATAGTTACAACCCAAGTTAATAAAAGCGTGTTAAAAACCAATTAGAATAGGTTAAATTGTTTAGGCTAGTTTGGTTAATTTTAAGCTCTTCTTCATTTTATTTTTACTTCTTGGTAAATCGTAAGCCAATGGCCTCCATCGATTTTATAGGTTTGTTAGTCTCAGCCCAATGAGATTTCGCAAAAACTTCACTTTTATTTAAACAAAAAGCAGTAAAATCACCATAAAAACGCCTATAAAAGTCACCGCAAAATTTTCTTTTAATAAATTACTATTTTATCTATGGCACAGTCATTTTATTGCCCTGTATAAAAACGTCTTCCAGTATGAGGTGTATTTTTACGAGTTTCCTTCTCCTACATATAACGCTAAAACTTTGTTCATCACGTATCTTGGATATTGCCTTTTTATGGCAAGGAAAAATCATACAGTGTGATCCATTAAGCAGACAGAACAAAAAAAAAAATCCTTTTTTTAAATTTATTTTACTTTAATATATTTTTAATTTGTTTAATATTACTGCTGTTTTTTTACCTATTAGAGCAAATTGATATATTACATCATCGATAATCATAAAAAAAGTTTTTTTTTAAACATTTAACACACCGTAGTTCAAAAACTAAGACGTTTAGGACATATGTTTATATGAAGTTTTTTTCTTATTTTCTGTTGTAGAATCGTTTAGTTAAGTTTGTCGGTAAAGTTACTGACACACCCTGTATGTATGTAGGTAATTTGATTGAAATTGATGAAAACTTTGATGTCTATTGGTGCCTAAACGGTGAGGTTTATCATCTTTAATAAAGAGTACCTTATTTTTTAAGTTAGTCTATAAAATGGCGCCCCCAGCTTTAGGATATCTGTCAAAATAAAAAAGTTATGATGTAAATAAATTTTAAGTTTTAGGTAAAGTGCCCTCTGGCGGTATTTAAAAAAAGGACTTTTGTCTTTAAATTTTAGAATCAGCAAAGCTCGATTTGTGTGCCAAATATCAACTGGATTGGTTAAAAAATATATGCAATATGGCGAAAAACCAAAATAAAAATTGAACTTTGACGGCTTGTAACTCGAAAACGAATGACATTTTGAAAAAAAAATTATATGTAGCTCTAGCCTTATTTTGTCAAGTAGAATCATCCCCTTAAGTTTCGCGATCGATTTTTTGAATCACCCTGTAAATTTATTTTTTTCGTAAGTTTCAAAATTCCAAAATAAAAAGGTAAATCTAAAAATTACATCAATGTTTAAAGCTTCAGGGGTCAAATCTTCAAGATATTTTCTTTTTGTCTTACTAAACAATATATTTGTCAAAAAAAAAAAATCCCATATTTATAAGAAGATAAGTCTTATTTTGTACATAAAAATAACCTTTATTGACTTGTAGAAAAACTGCGGTATAATTTTTTTACATATCATTCTCTTTATAGCCTTCATATTTAGAAGTAATGAATTTATCTAAACGAATAAAAAAATATTTTACGCTTCGCAAAACCTTAAAAACCCGCTCAATCCAACTAAAAAACTAAATCATCTTAGCGCCCCAACGGAAGAGGGGTTCGCAATCAAATTTAGGCCATTTTGCACCCTTTTTCACACCCCGGACGAAAAAGTTTTTAATTCGATAATGACTGGATGCATCCATTTTTTTATTCCCGCGAATTATCACAAATCGAAGTCTTTCAATAGAAGTAATTTTTCAGGAGTTCATAGGGACCACCCCCATTGTTAAGGGTGAATTTTTAGGGTGTCGATAAGTATTGGTCTGGTAAAAATTGGGGTGAGACACCTCCTGTATCGGTTTTAGTTTCTGTTACACGTCAATTTTGGTTTTTAACTTTATATTGATGACATAAAAATGTATTTTAGCCAATATAGGTATACAGGGTGGCGCCATTTCGTTGACCTTGCAGGGTTGTCTAAAAGGTGCTGTGAAATGCATAACTGCATGTTTCAGTGCTTGGACAACGTTGACGGAACAGGGGAACGATGGGTTAAACATCTCATAACCCGATGCCCACGGTACTCTGTATTTAGGCATATGCCTTCGTGGGATGTCAAAAGGTATAGCAAAAAGGAAAAGAGATAGAACAAATCTGATTGCACGATCTTGATTTTGATTTTTGACATAAATTTAGGGGTTGAAGTAAATTATGGCTAAGTTGATTAGTTGTGAAGATACAGGCTGTTTTTAAATTTTGTCACTTTAGGCAGATATACTTTTTACTCGCTTATTATAAGAGTAATAAAAAATGTAAATAGATGAGTGTATTGAATTTTACCTAGAGTTTAGTGACGTACTTATAATTTTTTCCATTGCTTTTATTATAAAGTTTTACACAAATTTGTTTTTTTAATGGAACACCCTGTATATTTTATCACCAATAAAAAGGTCTTCCCATAAAAGCCTTGAAAAATATCACATTTGATATATTAAATTTGCCATGGTTTCGGAAATATAGCCCTCGTCAGGATTTCGATAAAAAATCGGCATTTTTTAAATAAAATACCCTGTATATTGTATTACCATTAAATAGACATTTTAAATTCTTTTAGGAAGAGAACACAGTTAAAAACGATTTTCTCTAATAGTTAAAAAAATATGAGCTTCCTAATCTTGTATGTGTTATAAAAATTAAATGTACTATTTTTAACACGCTTTTATTAACTTGGGTTGTAACTATCTATCTATCTATGTAACGGAATCTTTGAGCCTAATTTTAACCAACTTCCAGCTATTCGATTTCTTTGAAACTTTGCACACGTGTCAAGGACCGATGAAGATGCAACAAACTCCCTCTTACCTCGCTTAAGACACCCACGGTACGTTAGTATTTAGGCTTTTAGCCTTCGTGGTTTGTCCAAAGATAAAAAAAAAAAAAAAAAAAAAATAATTTAAAAACAGTATCCCGTTATCTTTTTTGAATCGCCAGGAAAAAAAATTCCATTATATTATAAAAACAACACCTAGGATGCCATCTGTTGGCAACATTTCAAACTTTGCTATTAAATGAAGAAGAAATTTTTAGTTTTTACACAATTTGGTTAGTTGCACCATGAGTGTTCAATTTTTATGAACAATAAAAATATAGGGTTAGTTGCACCATTACTTCAAGGATTCCATAATAAAAATTACATTATGTGTAATGTATACATAATACATAATGTGCAATTAATAAAAATTAACATTCTTTTTTAACACGCTTTTATTAACTTGGGTTGTAACTATCCATCTGGCTATCTATGTAACGGAATCTTTGAGCCTAATTTTAACCAACTTCCAGCTATTCGATTTCTTTGAAACTTTGCACACTTATTAATGACCCATGACAATTCAATAATCTGCAAACAGTATCCCGTTATCTTGTTTTTGATAGCCAGGAAAAAAATCCATTATATTATAAAAACAACACCTGGGTTGCCATCTGTTGGCAACATTTCAAACTTTGCTACTCAATGGAGAAGAAATTTTTTAGTGGGTTGCCATCTGTTGGCAACATTCCAAACTTTGCCTGGGTTGCCATCTGTTGGCAAAATTTCAAACTTTGCTACTCTATGGAGAAGAAATTTTTAGTGGGTTGCCATCTGTTGGCAACATTCCAAACTTTGCTACTCTTGTTCACTAAAAAATTTTTTTCGCCATTTTGTCAAGAGTAGCAAAAACTAAAAATGAAAAATAATTAATAGTTTAAAAAACTAAAAAACACGCTTTTATATGCAACCGAACTAAAAATTAGAAAATAATTTTTCATTAAAAAAAATATTGTCATTTCATAGTAAAAAGCGTGGGGTGCTTAATATATTAAATGTTATAATTATTATATTTGCCAATATCTATGATGGAAAAGTTATGAAAAAATAGTACTGTTTCTAAATATGCAATTTTGTTTATTTCCAGGAAAAATTTTTTTTTTATTTTTATTTCTGCGAAAATCGAGAAAATTTAAGTTTATACATTAGTGCACTGTACATTTTTCTCGTTTTAATAGCAATAAATTTAAAAAATTATTTTAAACTGTCCTGTGACATTTATAATCATAAAATGTAGTGCACTAATGTACAAACCTAAATTCTCTGGATTTTTGCAGAAAAAAATATTCAAAATATATATTTTTTTTGGGAAAAACAAAATTGCATATTTAAAAGTATTTTTTAATTCTAAACATCTCTTCTTTATAACAATTTTCGATATTAGAAAAAATACAGGTACTTTCCTCTTGAGCAAAAATAATATTTTTTGCTAAACCTCGTAGACGACTGTCACAATTTGATATCTGATGATTGTATTTTAGGTTTTGTACCATGCTGAACTTTGTATAAACAATAATGAATTTTCGTAACATCAATAATAAAAAGTTTTCCATATCTAGCCCTAGGCTAGAACTCCCGGAGCGCCTATTTTCTACCAAAAGAGTTTTTGGGGGCAAAAAAAATAGGTCCTTTCCTCCGTATCACCCGAAATAAACTTTGATGACCAAAGAAAAAAGTCATTCCCTTCTTTTCGCGCTTGCCTATTTCATTCCAAAGCACCTTAGTCACAGAGAAATTAGTCACCAAAAATTCCCACTCAACCTAAACTCCCCTGTCTAGCGCCTATTACTCCCCTGTCTGGCGCCTATTTTTTCATGTCGCCCTAGGCTGTAGCCTAGTCAGCCTAATGGATAATACGGCCCTGATATGACGCCAACTTACGTAGGACACACTGTAATATAGTTTTTTTTTTAATTAAATATTATAAATTTATTATGTTAAATATATATATATATATATATATATATATATATTCGGACGGGTGGTGTCAACCCGTGACGACTCTGTCATTACATATATATATATATATATATATATATATATATATATATATATATATATATATATATATTTTATATTATAACTCTAAAACCAACATATTTCATCACAAAACACATTCTGTTTTAGTAATTGTAATAAAATGTTAGTTATGTTTTTATTGTTTAATTGCAAATTGCAATAAAAAAGGTGATGCCAATGAAACCTCTTAGTGTTAAAGTAATAACATAAAAGACATTAAACAGGGCATTGCAAAATTTAGTAGAAATATTTTAAAAAGCGTGTTATAAAGTATGTAACAATTCTCAAATTACTTATTATAAGGCGTTAAGGGCAGATATATTATTTATTAAATAGGTATTTTTATTTACAAGTTCTAAAAATTAAAAAAATAATCATCTCCTTCAATTTTATTCTTAACGGTACATCCTACAGGTTCCCACCAAAACTAAGAAACAAAAATCCTTATATGTTATAAGTACAAAAGTACCTTTACGCACTCTTGCATACATTAACACTTTTTGTTACGACCTATAATTAAAAATCTATCTCTCAGATCCTGTTTAAACAACGGACTAACACAAAAAACTAAATCTTTGTTTTCCTAACCTCTATTCTTTAATATACCCCCTCATCTCAATCGTGAGAAACAATTTGAGAACCAGCATCCTCTTGCTTTGTCTTTAAAAACTAACTGTGGTTCTTTTAATATCTTTTTTTTATTTTAAGCTTAGAACGTCCCGTTACCTGTATACGGCCTGCCCGCTCACCGGATTTGAATACCGTAGTTATTTAAGGGTTAATTTTTTTGCTTGAAACAAACGCGAATCCACGGGGTGTTCTCACCATCTCACCCTTTTGAATACTGTTACCGAAGGGGATGGATTTGAAAAACGATCTTTGTGCATACATTAAGTTTTTGTTTTAGAGTTAGAGAATGTGGATTTAAAATTTTTATTGTGCGATTATTTCCGTGAAGAATATTTCCCGTGTTGTCATTTTGGTATAAGTGGTTTGACTGGTTTAACATTTGTTCTATATGTACTTTTTTATACATACAAGAACTAAATTATTCACCTTAATTTTCGTGTTTAATTTTGTCGTGTAAGTTATGTAATTGTGTACAAATCTTTTTAGATAAAAATACTTACCATAAATACATTTTTGACATTTTTTTCCAATACCCCAGAATGTCATATTCGTAAACAATTTTTGCAATATGCATAACTAGATACTGATAAAAGAAAAAAACATGCTTATGATAAATTAATCTATGGGAAATTTGCGAAAAACTAAAAATAAGTTGAGTCGTTCGAAGAATAAAACGATGGTAAAACATCATGCAAAATAAAAAGATATTTTTATATAAAATAAATGCCTCTTTTTTAGGTTAAAAAAATGTGCAATATCATTTTATAAGGTGTAGATTTTAAATTAATTTTATATATGGCGCATAAAATTTTTGTATTAAGTTATTTTTGACATATTTATATAACTATTTTAATCCCTAAAACAAATTACCATTAATAAAATATTGTTTTTAAAATTTTTAGGCAAAAAACATAAGTAAAAAGTGTTGATTAGAACTTGGTTTAGTTACCACAAAAATTGATTTAAGATAAGAATTTTGATTATAAATTTTACATTATTTAAAAATTCTTATTTAAAAATATTTAAGGCTTTGTATAACAACAAATAGAAGAAAACCAACAAAAAACCAAATAAACACAGCAAATATGAATTAAAAATGAAAAAAATCCCGATCTTGTGTAGAAAGTACATTTAAGAAAACTTCTAAAACTTTTCAAATTTGTAGGTATTTTTAAGTTTATTATAAAATATTTTTTGGGAAGAAATAATATAATTTCTGCATATACAGGGTGTCCCTGACTATGTGGCAATGTCGCAGATTCACAAAGAACACATGAAAATAATGCGACAGGTTTGACAAAGTTTTTGTAAAAACACGGACTTTTCCATTACACCCTGTAGAATAAAAACAAGAGAAAGTTTACATAAAGTGAATTAGCAATTTTTTTCCAAAAAGTTATCCTACAAAACGGTAAAAGCCGCATTTTGCTATTGCATTTTATTTAAGAGTAATAACGATTTGAAATTTACTAAAAAAATGTCCAGTTGCAGTTGAATTGAGTAGCAGTTTAGTTTTCTTGATCGCATACAAGCTACACAAGAAAAAAATTCTACGAAATTATAAATAACGCTACTAAAGCATGTGGGCAGATACTATACACGGTTGAAAAGAAGCCAACTCACTCGCTGCAGCGTTGTCCAGCATTCTTCCAGCGTTCGCTCGGATATAGCCGAGGAGTTCCGTTGGAGTTGGTTGAAGTCCGGCAGCGTTAGTTGGGAAAAAAACTGTTTAGTATGTGTGTTAGTATGGTTGGAAATGACATAGTATTTGCATCGCACGAGCAAGACAAAAACACACTATTCGGAGGTCACATCACTTGTAAATTAAATCTATTTGGGCAAACAAAGGGTTTTAAATATCGTAAGATGAATATTTGGTTGCGATGTGACCTCTAACTATAAACATATATTACTTACAATAACTCTTTCTATACATTTTTTTATACAAATATGAATAAACATAACACATTGGACAATCACTCATAAAAAAAAAAACAAAAAAATGAAAAACAAAATTGAAAAAATAAAATCGTTGTCAGAAAATATATATAATTAAAAATAAATATAAGAAAAAATTATAATCTATAAAATATCCACTGTTGGAGTTTACAAGAGGACAAAGGATAAAAAAAAACTTTTTCGCATAAAAATATGATTCACTTAGAGAAAATGTTGATTTTGTATACAGGGTATGCAAAAATTTAAAAAACATGATTATTCTCCAAGAGTAAACTACCTTTATTTTGCATTTTTAAGCAAAATATTTACAAAATTACTTAGAATAGCACTTTGAATAACTTTATTATTGTTACAGGGTATCAAAAAGTTTTAAGAAATTAATATTAAAGTTGTCAAAAATTAATTATTTTAAATTTTTATATACATGACCTAAAAAACTCTCATAATTTGCTTTTCAAACACTTGCTTTCTTCAACTTCCTACAAAACAATTTTTTTTCGTTGTAAATGGATGTGAACAAAGCATTTTTCCAAATTATGAACTTCAATAAAATTTTGAATTATTAATTTTAAAATGAAAAATAAAGGTGGTCTCTTGGAGAAAAAGCAAGTTTTATTAACTTGTTGAGAACCCTGTATACAAAAGCAATATTTTCTTTTTGGGAATCATATTTTTTTGCAGAATTTTTATTAGGAATTACTTTTCTTTTTTTTTTTTTAATGAAACTTCTGGTCCATTTGTTCTCTTGTAAACCCCATTCGTGGACAGATTGTGTTTCGGTATTATACAGTAATTTTTTAAACGTTTTTTGGTTCTATACAATTTTAAATTGCATGACTGAAAGAGGCGCACATCTTTCCTATTTTTTTATTGTAGTACAAAATTCATAACATTTGTGTTTAGTAAAGTCAATACTTCAATGCAACCAGTTGCTAAACCCCTTTTTTTGGTGTCCAATTTTTACGAAGGACAAATTAATTTTGGAAAAAATAAGGAGCCCCACGTACATTTCTGCCCCGGGCCCCGACGCAGTGGTCAAACCTCATATTTGTGAAAAAAAGAACACTGTTCACTTGTTACATAATTTTTTAATAAGAAAAACAATTGATTTAGTAATAAATCATACATTTATACTGAATTAAAATTTCTAACAATTCAAAACCTAAGAAAAGGCAAATAAAAGACAAAAGTAAATAAGTCGAAGAGTGGTAGTTAAAAATGGCGAATAATTAAAAAAGCTCGCATTGTAATGTGTAAAAATGAGTTATTAAATGCAGGTAATTTTATGGTCGAGCAATTTGAATGAACTTCAACCATAAAAACGACCAGAGAAGCCATTTTATGGGATATAATACCCATGGCAAAATATGTAAATACCTCCTCGAGATTATCTCTATTGGTATTTAGGTTTTCGTTATCTAATTTTGAAAATTTAATTACATTTTGATGATAGTCTCAACCAAATTATTCTTTTTTTTAGAAAACTTAAAGATTTTATAAGAAGTAAAAATTTTCGAGGTCTGTAGGTTAACAGTCTAGACACTTTAGAAAAGAAGAAACAGAGTAGAAAGTTCGGGGCCTCTCAAGTTGTGGTGATCAGGGTAATCAAAATTTAGTCGGCACTATTGGTAACTTATTTATTATTGAAGATACGAATACAGTTAAATTATTAAACTTGTAGTCTCCGCTGATTAACGTGCTGCCAAAAAAAAAAACAATTGAACATCGGGTTTTCGATTTATTGAAAAAAAATACTTTTTTAATGTCTATCGCTTATAGTTTTGAAAATATGGCCATCCAAATCTAAAAAGAGTATATATTGTTAATTTTATTTTCGACACCAAACTGTGCGTAAAGCTTAGAGCTGTAAAAATAATGGAAATTTAACATAATTTTTAGATTTGGATGGCCATATTTTCAAAACTATAAGAGATAGACATATCAAATGTATATTTTCTAAAAGTTCTTTAAAATATTGATTTAATAATGATGCAATACACAGGGTGTTTGATTTAAAAAATGCCAGTTTACTATCAAATTCCTGAGGATGGCCATATTTCCGAAACTATTAAAAACTGGACAGTTTAAGACAGAGATTTTGCAGCCTCTTTTTAAGAAATTTATCTTGCGTCTGCGCTTTCGACACATAACCCTATTTTTGCCTGTGGTTCACCGATTTTAAAGTTAGCGAAAAATCAGTATTTACTTTTATTCTTCATAAGATATAAATTGATATTTAAATATATGCAAACACTTCTGATGAGTTCGTTTTTAAAGTAGATGCAAACAATAAAGTACAAGCAAAACACAAAAAGTAAGGTTAGGTTTGGTAGTAGAATAAAAAGCAAGTGTGCCAGATTGCAACATCTTAATTAATTACTGATTTAGAATATCCGTAAAAGTGCAAGTCCGTTTGAATTTCTTAACACTATTTGATTTTTATTACTGCTATAGATTTTTCGCTAATTAGAGCCTTTGTATAAATGATATTTTAATTAATACGGCAATAAAATTTTAACCTTTTAAATAATTGATATTAAAATTTCTACAATCCGGCAGCCACGCAGTTTAACAATAACGATAACGGATCATGTCTGCGTTACTGCGCAGCAGAATAACGATAACCACAACGGAATTGCAAAATAAGGGGTGCAAAATGTCTCTATTATAATAAAAACATATCTTTTATATTTTTGAGACACTTTGTATGTTTGTTTATCGACTTCAGCTATGTAAGTAATACCTATATTATCATTAGGTATCACTTCCTCAATTAGTCCGACTTTTAAATACCAAAACACTACAAAAAATTAAGTAGAACTTCTTGTAACCATTTGCAAATATATTCTTGTACCTAACATAGTTATTCATCCATTAAGAGAGTAATTTGTCAATTGGGATAAAAATATCATCGTCTAAAATTAATAAATCATTAATAATATTCTACCAAGATTTTCAGGTTAATCAGTCATTACGAGAAAATAAAATGCAAAGAAGAAAAAGGATTATTACCATTTTTGAAGCTTGAGTAGTTAGTTGATTATCAAAAAGATTTTGCATTAAAAGTTTATAAATATTTTAAAAATAATTTTATTATTTTTTTATTGGCCAAAATCATCCCTTTATACCTAAATACCCCTTCTGCCAAGTATGGTCCGCGTCTAAAGCAAATCTAGGTATGTAAATACATCGTGACGTTACAATTCTCTATTATATTATAGATAAAATGCTTTAGGTGGCATAAAATAAAATAAGACTTTCGTGGTTCAGTATTAAGCCGCGTACAGATCTGCACACGCATACGCTGAGTAACTACACACACGCATGTGTGCTAAAGCCGTGTGCGCTTAGATCATTCGTCGGAAATTTTTATTGCTACGTATGCGTGCGTGCTCACGGCGCTCCGGCAAGAGCGCCGAAAGGATGCACACATACATTTATCCCATAATATAGGATAATTTTCATACTGGTCAATAACCGCCAGGCAATCTTCATTGGACCACTTCATTTTAATCAATAAACAAAAACTTTTACTACAAAATCCCGAGAATACAACAACAGACGATTGTTTCTGTCCAAAATGAGCGCGAACGCATACGCATGTTTCTTTGGAGCGTTCGAAAAACTGACACCAGGCTGGCTCGCGATGTGCGCGCTCAAGTCATTCGCGAGAAGCGACGCGTGCGGCGAGGAATCCACGAAAGCGACGTCTACATTTGCACACGCATGTGTATGTGTCTTCGCTCAACGTATGCGATGTGCAGATCTGTACGCGGCTTAAAGCCGGTAGATTTCACCATTTTCACACAAGAAGTGTAAGATCCAGAGATGATATTTTTATAGTTGGGAAGCCTAAGAGGGGGGATTTCGGAAAGAATGGAATAAAGAATAGAATAAAATTAATGTTTATTGTATTAACCAAAGATTTTACATACGTCAATTGATTGAATAAAAATAAGTTTAATTAAACAGATCAGAGTAATAATATAACAGCGCGGCACATTAATATACCAGAGGATACCTGTTACCCGGTTAAATACAGTAGAGGACAAAAAAAACCGTCCACCCAGTTTATTTTTCTTAACGGTTTTTTTTTGTTTCAAAATTAATATTTTAGGTAAATTTCAACAAAAGAAACCCGTTAAAAAAAAATAAAGTGGGTGGACGGTTTTTTGTCCTCGACTGTACCTCCACCAAATATGAGCTCCGTATACAGGGCCGATCGTAAAAACAAAAATATATCCATCAGAAATTTTCGAGAGTGTCAGATTAATATAGGGTGAGTTAATTACATGCTAAACAGTGTATATTTCACTAATCTGACAATTTGAGAGTGACATAAAGAAAGCGGAGGGCAGTTTATTTTTTATTTCTAAAAAAATGTTTTAAGGATAACAAAAACATATGTCCCGATACGATCCGAACGATTGCCACAACCCAAGCAGCAAGCTGACGTCATTTTAAAGTAATGACGTCATTATGACGTCATTTTAAAGTAAGGTAATTTTTGGTCATAGGACGTCATCAAACCAAAATTATGACGTCATTTTAACGTCATTTGATTGACGTCGTTGAAGTGACGTCTTTTCGACGTCATTTTTTCATCACACTAGCTCATAAAAATCTAATGACGTCCTGCTTAGAAAACCCGCCAGAAAAATTTTTTTGATATTAAAGGATTCGTGTCAACCGAAATATCATATGACAAAAAAATGAAACTCATAATTTTACAAAATTGAAATAGGAAAAAAACTCTACCGATAGATGGCGTAATGGACAATAAACTACTACGTTTATTCAACATCTTTTTATCGCCTACACCGTACCGATGAGACCAATATAGTTCGACACCGATCTGCGGTTGGTAATCTCAATTAGCTTTGAAAGAAATATCTTCGGCTAGTGTGAAAATCTGCATCTCCAGGTTGGACAGTGTTCCGAGAGATGCGACCTTGCATCTTGCATTACTTGCTTGCAAGGAAATTGCAAGCAGTAAGAATTTTTTTCCATTTCAATTTTCAAATAAAATATCATATCATTAGCTTTTGAAAAAAAGTATATGCGTCAATTTTTCGTCATCTTAAAGACGTCATTATGATGTCATTAACGGGACGTCTTTTGTCTGTGGCCTAGGGAGGTCAATTTAACGTCATTTTGTCGTCATCTTATGACGTCTTTGCTGACCAAATGTGACTAAAAAGAGACGTCAATAAGACGTCAGCTTGCTGCTTGGGAAGCCGAAATAATAACAGTATTTTTTGACATATTTAAAAATCTATAGCCGCTTTCCACACCGATGAAAAGGTATACATTAGTGGTATTATTTCGAGGAATTTTCAGTGATTACACTAATAGAAGTGAAACTGATACAATTCTTTCGAAACCTCTGTGGCTAACTTCATTGTGAATGTTTCTTAACATTTCAAATGGCGTCTGTCACGTGGTCAAATGATCATGATCACTTGCAAGTGATAGAACTGATAGAAGTGAAACTGATAAGTTTTTCAAAAGAATATCTACCACTATTATAAAAAAAAATCTTCTTATCAGCTAACCTTTGTAACCCAATAGGTACCATGACGCTCGAGTAAATTCCCATTTAGCATCGTGGACTCCCCTACTACTATAGGAGTAATGAATTTTGGAGGTAAAAAACCGTATTGAAAATATGTAGATTTTTGTCCGATAGGAGAAATAAATAATTAACCTAATTAAAAATATTATTAATACATAAGTTTATTAAAGAAATAAGAAATCGAACTACATCGGTAAGTAAAATCGAATATTTCTTTTTTATCCGCTATATAAGAATATAGCTAATTATATCTGTATATAATAATCGTTAATTACATGAAAAAATCCCTATTCTTCAGTTTCCTAGAAAATTTAAAAGGAATATCGACATTCCGTATGTCAACTTAATAAGCACCGGTCTGCGATATTGAAAAATATTCTTGATGTATTTATTAGAACGGAATATTAATTTTAAATTAATTACCGAGAATCTTAAGGTGAAATTGTTTGAAAAGCCTACAGGGACGAAATGAGTAATTACATCTTGATTTTTATCTTATTATACAGAATATTTTAAATTCAGTACTTTTATTTTAGAGGCCTAAAATGTACCCCTCCAAGCTACCGCCATCGTAAGTTGCAAAAAATATATTTTTCCACGACTGTAAAAAAAAATGCTGTTTTTATAATCGTTAACATGAAGTTAAAGTTACTTCGTTCTAGTACACTACATAAAGTGTTAAAAGAGTTACTTTTTAACACTTCCAAGCTTTTTTCACAATTACTTAAATATCAATTTATGCAATGTAACAGTAAATGTGACATCAACTAACCCAAACGGTCGAGTCACCTTTGATTTCGTCATTATTTATTTTAGTTCATGTGTCACTAGTGTTAAAATTTGACAGTTTGCAAATAAATTTTATAAAAATTATTGAAAATTAATAGTAATAATGAATTTGGATGTCTAAGAAATTGAAAAGGAATTTATACTGTTTTAGTATTATTTCTACAGAAAGTAAGTACATACAACTTTCTAAAATTAAATAATAAATGCATAGTTATGAAGAGGACAATTGTCTCTTAAAAAAAAGGAGGCTATGATTTTTTTGTTGCAATTTATTGGCTGTGCTGCAAAAATTAAAATTAATAAGTTTAGATAAATTAAACATGTGTGAAATGGTAATTTGGGAAATTTTATATGGTCGTAGAAAAAATATAGTATGTAACACATGCATAAAGTATCTTTTTTACTCATGGAATTACCGCACCCGCCTAACGGCTCGTGCTGTCAAACTTCACATTCGTAAAAAAGTATCACTTTATACACTTGTTACACAAATTACTATTTTTGGGTCGGAGCTTTATTTTAGTTTCAAAATTCAAAATTTCCAAATACTAACGTACGAGTTTGTTGACACAGGACTTAAATACTTTAAGATTTGGGGGAAGGAAATACCTCCGCGGGCAGCAGGTTCCACATTCTAGAAACTCTAGGGTTAAAAGAACGAACAAAGTGGGAAGTTCGGGGCCTGTCCAGTTGGACCGTATAGGGATGCATACTCGTGGCACCTCGAGTTTCTCTGTTGGGAACCGTGAGTGGAGGAATTATACTGGTCAATTTTTCAGAGCAGAAGCCATGACAAAATAGCTTTACACCGGTACTACGTAAATTATGTAAAGAAATAGTGCTATAAATTTCAAAAGGCTCGGTGTGAAAGTTTTGAAGGTATGATGGGCACAGTATTTATATATTTTTACTAAATATGTAAGTTGGGGGAAAAGCGGTTAAAAGTTCTGAGCACTAAAAAATGTAATGAAAAATTTATAGGAGTTGTGGATAAAGTATCGTTACAAGAGATGTCAAATTTTAAGAAAACATCGATATATCGATATCGATAAATATCGTTTTGGCTAATATCGAATATTAAATAAATAGAAGGGCTCTATATATCGATAATTGAGGGAGAAAAAAAATATCAATATATTTTCTTATATACCATTTTATTTTTGTCTTAATAGATAGTGGATAAATAAATATTGCATATTAGAAAAAATTAGCTTGATGAATTAGTTTTTTTTTTAAATTTTACTGTACCACATTTTTCACAGCTTTATAAATTATAGTAAAATAACCGCTTTTTAATTTTGTCCCACTTACCACAAATATCGAAATTATTTGATATTGATATATCGAGAAGTTAAATATCAATTAAAATTATCGATATTTAAAAATAATCGTTATATCGTTGCCATCCCTAGTCGTTACTAAAACAACTACATTTTCGTTACTTTTGCCTTCATTCATCTTCAACTTTAACACAATATTTTAAAATGCTCTTAATTTAAAGCAACATAAGACGACCGCCTGTTTTAGTAATATTTATTTACGTAAGTAATTAATTTCATGTTAAAATATCACCATGGTGTTTCTCATTGCTAGAATTTTATTTTTTTATTTTATAATTTTAAAAAGAAACAATTTACTATAGCTGTAGCTTGGACGGGGTGAATTTTCCATGTTTATAGAAAAAAGTCTTACCGACTTTAAAAATACATCTTTTAAATATTTGTCCTTAGTTTTTAAACACCCTGTAAAAAACCTGTATAAATAATATTAGTTAAATTAAATAATAATAAAAAATCCCATATGTTAACTTTGTGAAAGCCTCTATATGCACTTTAAATAAATAGATAAAAACTTTAACCGCCACTTTAGTAAATCGGGCCGTTTAATTTATCTCAGATCCGCACCTTTAAACGGCGTCGCGACGCAACGGACGCTCGGAAAAGAGAGCAATAATTAAAAACGACGCTAAACAAACGCGTGGTCTTCTCTTTTAGGCGTCCAAGACTAGATGGCGTCAGATGTTACAGAGCCAAAAATATTCTTATTTATTTTATTATTTAATAAAAAATAAGCAGGTATATTTACCAGTTTTAAAAGTACAGTTTTTTCAATTTTATTTAAGATTAAGCAAGACCGACTTAAAAACAAGGTAAAAATAAATACAATTTTTGAGTCTTTCTGCAGATAAAAACGGCGGTGGTAAACGGGGCGCAAGGCCTTCACAAAAGTTTTATTGAACAGGTAAATGGGGCGCAGGGATCTTGTGGTCAATAAAATCGTATAGATAAACGGGGCGCAAATGTTTTCTTTAAAGTAAAGGTATCGAAATAAAATGTTCGTCTATTTTTAAAAAATTTATTAATTACGAAACATTTATTGCATTAAAAAATATTTACATTCTTTTGTTTACTGTCTTTGGAAAATGTAAAATTTTTGTAGGCTATTAAATCTTTTCCACTCACACTTTCAATTACTGCTACCGACATTTCCTTACTATTAAAATCTTGAGCGGAAATCTTTTCGCACATCTATTCACTATTACAATGAGAACTGAACTGATTAAGTGGTATCCAAATTATTAGTGTCAATTATAGGAATTCTTACCTGCCCTGACCCACACCCCCTCTCGGGAAGGGCTGGCGCCCCATTTACCTATGATATAAACGTAACCTTACAGGCGTGCAGGTAAAAGAGATATTTTCGCGCCCCGTTTACCTCCGTCCGATAAAAAATATCTAATTGTTTTTAACGCAAAGATTTTAATAAAAGCACGGACAAAAGTTAATGGGCGAACAAGTGTCCCAAACCGAGCTAGCGCCTTAACGTGTTGTCATGGAAAATGGTGGTTTATTGCATATTATATTTGTAGTTTTTTTAAATTGATAACGCAAGAAAAGTTTAAAATACCAACAATCGGCAAAAACTGCGAATATGCCGATATACAGGGTGTTTCCTAATTGCGAAGAGAATATTTAGGGGCGTATTCCTGGGCCAATTTTATGAATAAAAATTCATATAAACATAGGTCCGAAAATGCTTTGTTTCTAAGATACAGTGTGTTAATCTTTAAAAAGAAAATCTGGTTTTTATGAATATATTAAATATGCCTTTTCCGATTTTAATAAATTTTGGCTGTGGTATTTGTTAAAATAGGAAGTTAATTTAGCCCTAAATTATTTTAATTAGTTAGACGAGTGGCGGCGCGGCGTGGGACGCATCTTAGCTAATATTATTGACAGAACGGCACTGACTTTTTGCAACTTTTATATTTTTTCTGGAGGAAACACCTAAAATAAAACTTTTTTGTATCTCTATATTTTTAAGTAGCTTGCTTACTTTTCCACAAAAAAAAAGGTAATTTTCTAGAAACCTGCAGCAACTCCGATTTTGACGAAATTTGGTATACGGGGTTTTTTGAGGGGCTGATCACGAATCTGAAAGAATCTTTTGGCGGAAACGTTTCGTTCTTGAGATATTCATCATCAGACTTGAATTTTAAACTAATCCTATTTTTACCATAGTCCCTCTTCTTTTGCACACAATTCTTGATTTAAAGCCAAAGTGGCACACAATATTTGATTTTCACCTTTTAAAACCCCGTTTTTTACGTATTTTACATTATTTCTGCATTAAATTGCATAGCTATACTTTGAATCATTTCAATCCCAGTGTGCCATGAAGCCTTATGTGTATGTATGGTTGCCGCATTATCAAAGAAAATCCACGCAATTTAACGCAAAAATAATGTAATAAACGTAGAAAAACGGGGTTTTAAAAGGTGAAAATCAAATATTGTGTGACACTTTAGCTTTAAATCAAGAATTGTGTGTAAAAAGAAGGGGAATATAGTGAAAATAAGCTTAGTTCAAATTTTAAATTTGATGATGAATATCTCGAGAACAAATCATTTCCGCCAAAAAATCTTGCCGCAGGTTTCTAGAAAATTACCAAAAAAAAAAGAAAATTCGCTAAAATGCATACTACTGGACCATAGAAGAAACATTGGGATAATTGTTAGTTTTAAAAATTAAGTGTTATAACTTCTTATTACCAATTATGTAACCACAACAACAAATACCTAATCAAATAACATATATATCTAATCTAACAAATATTATAAAAAAAAGTGTTTTAAAATTTTTTAGGTTTTTTGAAAATGACACTCTGTATCTTGACGCCGAAAAATTTGAGGACTCTTGTTTATATAAACTTTTTCAGAAAAATGGGACAAGGATATGCCCTTAAATTTTCTTTCCGAAATTAGAAAAAAACCCGTATAAATATCGGTCGTTTCCAACAAATAACACCAAGAATCATTCCATCCATAAAAAGTTAAGTATAAAAAAATAATAAATTCATCATACGTAAAAAGGCAAAAACAAAAAAGTTTAACCCTTTTTACTTGCACATGGTCTTGAAGGTACCATGGTTCACCATATGGCGTATGTCGTGGGGCACCAATTAAAATGATTTTTTTTCAAGTTTGGCATAAGTAATTACCGGTTGGAGTTAATTGGTGAATTAATTTATAGGTACCTGTGTCACTGACATGAAACTTATGTAACAATGGTAATTTTTTAACGGGTGGTTGGGTTTCTATGGAATTTTGTTGGGATCTGATTTTTTATTAATTATATCGAACCTAAGGTACCTGAGGCATATAAGGCCTGGGGTGTAAATAAGGCTCAAATTTAAAAACTCGCGACAAAATATATGTGTTCAGGTTTAAACGTTACCCATACATGCGTAAAACCAATAAATATCACTGAAATTAAGCGCTGCCTTCTTTTTAGTAGCAAAGAAATTGTAACAGGGTGAAATATCATCATAAAAATTTATAATTATTTCAAAAAAAAAAAAAACTTAAAGTATTCGGATTTAATTAATATTTAGAAATAAGGAAATATTTTTTTGTGAATTTTTGGTTATCGCTGTTTAAAACTTTCCGTTTTTTTTTTTTGAGAGGAAAAAAGTTATCTATTTTGTTGTAAATTGATGGTTTTTTTTTTCTTTGGACAATCCACGAAGGCTGAAAGCCTAAATACTAACGTACCGTGGGTGTCTTAAGCAGGGTAAGAGGAAGTTTGTTAAGACGGGACTTAAAAATTTGAAGATTTAGGGGGAAGGAAAGACCTCCACGGGCAGTAGGTTCCACAGTCTAGAAACTCTAGGAATAAAAAAGAACGAACGAAATGGGAAGTTCGGGGCCTGTCCAATTGAATTGTATAGGGATGCATAAGCGCGGCACCACGAGTTTCTCTGTTGGGAGCTGCAAGAGGAGGGACTATACTGGATAACTCGTCGGAGCAGAAGCCGTAAAAGTATCTATAGAAGAGCGATAGATCTCCCACAGCTCGACGATGGGCAAGAGAAGGAAGTCTTTGAGTAAGTAAAAGATCATTAATAAGACGAACAGCCTTTTTTGAATGGCATCAAGAGTGCTGAGGGTTGTAGGGGATGCCATTCCCCAGACATGAGAACAGTATTTCAGAGAGGGTCGAATTTGGGACACATACAAAGTGTATAAATTGGAAGGAGAAAAATAGTTTTTGGCTCGGAAAAAAAATCTAAGCTTTTTGAAGCCGCGGTGGCTATAGGTACAATGTGTTTATGCCAGTTAAGGTTATTCTCAAATGTGACGCCCACAAGGTTAAGTGTGTCCCCGCTCTGCAAAACCTGGCCACTCATAAGCAAAGGATGAGTGTTTGATGATTTTTTTCGTGACAAGGAACATGATTGTGTTTTGGATGCATTAAATTGAACGAGATTTTTGGCGCCCCAATCCAATATCAAATTGAGATCCTGTGAAAGAGATATCTGCATCGCCCTGCGTTTGCTTTCCAAGTCGGGTTGAGAGATTGGTTTGGGAACCTGAAAAGTGGAGTGAAGGGTACTATCGTCAGCATAACTATGAATGGGATTGGTTGTGGAAGAAAGAAGGTCGTTGATGTGAAGAAGAAACAAAGTTAGTGCTAGTACTGAACCCTGTGGCACTCCAGCATTAATTTTGTGAAAGCTTGAAGAGTGGCCATCAATCATGATTAGATTGTGACCAGCGGCCAATAAGGCCCATTGAAGTAGGTTATAACTTATAAAAGTCAATTAAACAAAACTTGTATGCTGCTTGGGTAGCTACAGAAAATATTAAGACCAGTGGCTTAAGAAAGTGTAGAGCAAAGGAATATAAGTCTCACTTTTAAGAACTATGTTTTTCCGACTTGGAGTTATGCTTTAATTAAAAATAAGCCAAGCAGAAAGGCAACTAACTAATTTTTACTAATAAACCAAAGATTTATTAAGATAAAAAGTATTAAAAGTATCTTCAATTATTTTCATTAAAAAAATAATAATTTGGGGCCTTTATTTTAAAATGGTAGTTTAATAAGGCCCATAAAAAAGGGTTTTTAATAATTATTATAGTTGGTTCTATATTTAATTATGTTATTTAATTCATATTTTATTTTTACAATAAATAGGCAATTAAAATGTTGCTTAACTTTCCTAAATCATTAGAGGATTTTTACTACATTTAATGTTAGGTGGGCCGCAGGTATCCCGTATTTTACTCTTTTGTGTTTAAAATACAATTTGAACATAACTGTCCTGTTAATTCACTAGATTTTCCATCTAGAGATTTTTTAAACCTTTTACCTGCCCAGACTCAACCTCCGCGTTAAACAGATTTAGATCCCAGTGATTTTTAAAGGGAACTTCAAGACCAAGCTCAAGACAAATAATCATCTTTAGCTATGCCGAAAAGGCAACAACGCATCTTTAATTACTGAGTAATAAAATATTCTTAACTTAAAATAAGCAAAGAGAAATAAGAAAAAAGATAAAATTGTTAAGTTACCAATAAAAATGCTAATTTAAAGATGCAAATTAAAAAGAAGTAGTAGTGTTGCGGTAAATATGAGCAATAAAAAAGATTTTTACGCCTAAATGGGTATGAAAACGCTTGTTGAAAGAAAAGCTCATTAGGATTTAAGAGTCTCGTTTCTAAAATTATTAAAAATAATTAGTTAGCCAGTGGCGGAACATATATACAACGGATTTTATATGGAGGATTATGTGTGAAAGATAACTTCAGATAAGCCCCATAAATTGGATTTAATTTAGCTTCTCTAATTGTTAGTTTATCTAGATAATAAATATGAGATATTTTTGAAATACATTAAAAAATAGAAAACACCAATTGGCAATTTAAATTAAGGAACGGCAGTGTTGCAATTCGGTCAATCAGCTGATAAAAATGGGTATCTAGATCAAAAAGTGTCGTAAATATTTACCATATTTGTAGAAATATACGATTTTGGGTTTGTGTCTCGGCTAGAAGCAGAAGCACTTTTGAAAACAAGGCATTACATTTCAGACAAAGTATTAGGCATCATTGTCTAGAAGTCTGAATAAAACAAAGAGTAGTTACCAGCTAACGTTTCGCGTAATTATACAGGGTGTCCGGGAAAATGTGGGAAATCTCTCGCACACGTATGGAACAGATGAAAATAACACGACAAGTTCCTATAAAATTTTTCCGTTTAAGCCCCCTGCGGAGATATGATGGCAGCTAGAAATCGATTTTTCGTGAATAACTTTTAAAGCGCTCTGTATAATTTAATAATATTTTAGTACGATGCATACTAGTAAAGACCTCTTAAAATAGTGCCCTTTGAAACTTATGTCGCTTCTTTAGTTTGCCAGGGACGGACTAGTTTTCGCACATTATTGATAATATTTTTACGCCCTGTATGGTGAAGACACAAAAAATATGTTTTTGGGTAGTTTAAACCTTTTGCTAAAAAAAGGTACTCTTGTTTGACATCGATAAAATGAGCCGTTTTCGAGTAAAAATTATTTTAACAATAAGAGTTTATTTTTGTTTAATAATACAATATTTTATTTTCGATGTACCTAATTTGTAATTTTTGATTCAGTATTGAGTCCTCTCAAACAAAATAAACTCTTATTGTTAAAAATAATTTTTACTCGAAAACGGCTCATTTTATCGATGTCAAACAAGAGTACCTTTTTTTTTAGCAAAGGTTTAAACTACCCAAAAACATATTTTTGTGTCTTCACCATACAGGGCGTAAAAAATATTATCAATAATGTGCGAAAACTAGTCCGTCCCTGGCAAACTAAAGAAGCGACATAAGTTTCCAGGCACTATTTTAAGAGGTCTTTACTAGTATGCATCGTACTAAAATATTATCAAATTATACAGAGCGCTTTAAAAGTTATTCACGAAAAATCGATTTCTAGCTGCCCCCTTTAGGGGATCATATCTCCGCAGAGGGCTTAAACGGAAAAATTTTATAGGAACTTGTCGTGTTATTTTCATCTGTTCCATACATTGCGGCGCGAAGATTTCCACAATGTTCCCGGACACCCTGTATATAAAGTGACAAAACGTGAAGTTCTTGAGTATTTTACACTTAAACTGCAGGCATAACAAATCAGACTTTGCACGTTTTGCTTCATGGCAGAATTGTTTACGGAATCTATGATGACAACCACCAAAACACTTAAAACAAATTGTAGAATAATTCTTCTTGCATTTTTTATTGCATTTATTTAATTAATTATAAAAATTATTTCAAAACACGATATTAACTGCCACAACAAGAAAAACTTGACCATCAATTGTTATGGACTCTATAGTAGTTCAAAATTATGCCGATGAGGGCTTTTTACAACGTTGCAAGCTTAATTTTAATTATCAATACTTCTTTTAATAGAAATATATTGTGCTTCGTTTAAAATGCAATATTTTTCTATAAAACTTTTGAGGATATTTCCAAAACTATTAAAAATCAGACATATCACGAGCTATTTTACCTTGTAATTTGAAAACACGATTGTCAATTGATTTTTCTAATCTTTAATTCTTAACTGCCTTATAAAAGCATAAATGCTACTTGTTTGCTAATAAAAATAATTTTGTATCTATAACAAAGTTACTAGTTGCGGACATTTAATTTGGATCATTCGGTATAGCTATACAGGGTGTCCACTAATTTAGTGGCGTAGATAATTTAATTACTTGGGGGTAATGGAATGCCCAAAGTATATCAAGCGTAGTTTTTGTATGGCAATTTTCAAAATGGGCAAAAAGAAAATTAATGAGCAAAAAAAAGCTCCCTATGCTAAAAATACATACCTTCTGAATTACTTTTACTAAAATATTTGCTTTTTGCATTGAACAACAAAAAAAAACATCGAAAAATGTCTCTAACTTACATCTTTATCTGTAAGAATCCTTAAACATTTTTAACGTTCCTGGAAAGGGAGGGTAATTACCCCCTTCATCCCGCCCCTATTCCTTATCTACGCCAGTGAACTAATTATTAGTACGCCAGGACACCACGTATTCCCTTTGACAAAATAAGATTTAGATTTAATCAAACAAGCTTTTAAGGATGTTAAAGTAAAAACAGAAATTTTAATTTATTTTCAAAATTTTTATGCGTTTAAAGATGTAAAAAAATCGATATCTAGAGGTTTTTAGATACGAATAATTTTGATTTGATTTTGTATGTGTCGAACTGAGGGTGCGCCCTACACTAATTTGGATATTTCTTAAACGTCGCAACGTGTGCTTTCCGATGTTTTCTTCACCAAACAGCTACATCAATTTTTCTTTACAGAAAAGTATACTTCCTAAAAATCGCTACCCTTTTAAAAATTATTTGTGTTAAAGTGGTCTAATGAAACCAAAAAATACGGTTGCACTAGAACTTTAAATATTTTGCCAAGAAGAATTCTGGAATGATTTTCGACAAGACTATTTTACGGGAATTACAAGTCTTCAACAATGGTTTTTATCTTTTTTAGCTAAAAATATGGTGGAGCGACAAGGATAGCGATGAGCAAACAGCGCGACATCGCGCCTAAATCAAATATACAAATGCATGCGAATATGGTAACGCGACAAGACTCTCGTCGCGTTACGCGTTGTACAATAATTTAATAAAAACACGAGATCGCGCAGAGGTCAAGAGTTTTTATTTTAAAATAGAAACTCCAGCCCGCGAAGCGGTCGAGGGTTTTAAAATTATTGTCTATTAAACTATTTGCCAAGCCAATCTTGCAAAACATATTTGGATAGTTTAATCGATTTGAATTTGTAGGTCGAGGGATATACGGCTAAATTATTTCCTGAAAAACTTACATTAAAGTCAACAACACAGAATTTTACTGATAATAAGGTTTCACATTTTCTATTAATTTTGACAACCAGTTTTAATGAATGAAATTTATTCGCTGTTAAACAGCACATATGGTTTATTCACCAAACAAAATTTATCCAAAAATGGTGGTTTCTGATTGGTCTATTATACAGGGTGTTTTCTAAAAAGGTACGAAACTTCAGGGGCTGATTCCTTGTGTTATTTTATGAAAAAAGTTCTTATAAACATATGTCCCGGAGTGGCTTCAGTTTTTTCTAAATATTTTTAATATTATTAGGCCGATTTGGATAAACTTTGGTACATTTAGTTAAAGTAATAAGGCGCTTATTTAGTTCTAACCAGATTGTTATTATTGGGTCCAGTGGCGTCTCAGTGGGCACAGGAACTTATATTATTAAGAAAGAAAAGTACGCCACTGACTTTTTTGACGTTTTTATATATTTTTTTCTGTTTAAGCAACTTATAATACAACTTTGTAGTCTCTTGAATTTGTTTTGTATCTAGCTTCGGTTTTGAGAAAAAGATTAGGCCCTGTATCTCAGTAAGGAAGCAACTCCGGTCATATGTTTATAGAAACTTTTTTCATAATATAACATAAGGAATCACACCTTAAAGTTTCGTACCGTTGTTAGAAAACACTCTTTACAATACGGGAATCTTTAGAAAACAAGAGGTTGCTATGACATTTTGCCAGGGTAAAACACGCTAGTGAAATAGTCAAAATAAGTTACAATTTTTGTTATCATAACATCCCATATGTGCCTTATCATTCACTTTTAAACATAGGTACAGATATTTAGTAAAATCCCAATATTTTGGCATAAGGAATATGTGGTTTCTCTGTGTCATTAATAAGTGAACACCCTGTGGCTACAAAAGGAACGCCATTGTCCTTTACAACTAGAAATATGTCTTCATTGAAAAAGTTAAGTATTTAAAGTTATTACTTTTTCGAGAACTTTATTACTTTGTTTCGACAAAGAATACCAAGAGCGCATTTAAAAACTAAAAATGAAAATTTAATATGAAAGAAACGTTGTGTTTCCCACGATAGTGGTAACAACTTTTGAAACTCTTGAAAATATTTATTTATTTATTTGATTAATAATTTAAGGGAATTTATAATATCTTATATCGACTAACAAAGGTATTTTTGTATAAACATAGAGTTTATTTATAGCCATATTTATTTCATAGATTAGATATGGTGAAAAACGCACAAAAATGCTAATTTTTGTGACCAAATATCCGACCCGATCACCAGATGTAACTCCTATTGATAGCATAAAAATGCGGCGGACATAAAGGTATTTTTGATGGAATTATATCGATATTGTTATATAAATATTTATTGTTTTCTTGTGCAATTTCCTCGTATTAATATCATTTAAAATTATGAGTTTTTGTCTGTGAGAAAGTCGGGTTAATAAAATTAATCTTAGTTATAATAATGGCAAATTTTCGCTGATACTTCAGATACAACTGAAATTTCATAGTTATATAAATGAGTTTTCTTACGATAAAAATACTCGATTCATCTAAAAATATAATTTATGTTGAGAATTTTTCAATAAATAATATTTTATGGTTAAATAAAGAGTTATGGCAAGGTTTCGCACTATTTATTATTTAAACAAAAGAAGTAACAAAAGTAAAAACAAAACTTAAAAGTAATAAAATAAAATTTAATTAGAAAAAAATAATAATAAAATAATCTTTTCATCTTTCATACAGTCCGTATTTTACCAGTGCACAAAAAAATGAAAGCTGTCAAAAACGAGATTTTAAATGACATATCCTAACAAAAGCCAAGACTAGGTTTAATTTTTAAAGATATGTGGGTAATAGATACCCTATTATCATAATATACTAATACAACTTGAGTCTTAATATTTTTACGTTGTATTATTAATTAACTTTTTAAACCCTTTAAAAATCATATTAAACACGGTAGTACATTATTTTTATGAAATAAGATAATAACAATTTTATATTAAAATATAATTTTTGACAGCTGTACTTATTAAATCTACCACACCATTCCACACACCAGATTTAACATCCATAAAAAGTAATAAATGCCCTACCTGCAACTCGTTAACAATTTTCTCGGTCATAAGTTTGTCAGGACTGTTCGCCCCACTCCCAAAAGGTGGACCCATCATATTGGGCTGCCCAAATGGGTGGCCGTGTGTGGACTGCGGCGTGGGGCTACTTAAATGACTTGGGTTCGGACTACCCAACGGGTTTTGTGCCGAATTGGGTGGCGGTCCTTGGCCGTTGGACTGGGGTCCCTGAGGTCCCCCATTTGACCTATATTTTGAAAATACGTTGTTAAATAGATGTTTAATTATCCTTTTATGTGTATTTTTGAAAAAATTTACTTATACAAAAATATTTTAGTTTAAATTTAAAGAAAAAATGGTAATCATTACCTGTAGGTGTCAACTGAGGCCCTTGGGGACCCTGAGTACTCTGGCCTTGCTGATTGGGTGGACCTACTTGCTGTTGTTGGTGATTCTGTCCGTTCGGAGTTTGTTGTTGTTGCTGCTGCTGTTGCTGCGCATTCATCGCATTTTGCTGGTTTTGTTGTTGAACCTGCGCGTTTTGAGCAGCATTTTGCGCATTTTGGGAGTTCTGCGCAGCAGCATTCTGAGCCTGTTGAAGCGCTAACGCCCCTGGAGTTACAACGTGTATTTGACTTGAATTTGATTGTTGTGATGGAGAATGAGCGGGTATTGAATTGGTACTCCCAGGTACGGGAGAGTTTTGATTGGAATTACTAAGGTTTTGAGGCATGTTCTGAGGCGGGCCTCGCGCTTGGTTCCAAAAGTCGTTATTCATTTTGAACACCGGTCTATTGTTGACCTCAGTCATTTGAGAACCTATCTGTAAAGGCTGTAGAGGTGCAGACCTCAAATCTAGAGCAGCGTTTTCTTGCAACTTAAACGAATTTTGTAACCATTTCGCTACCAAATTTTCATGTTCGACTTTAAGATTATTGAGGATGTTTTGTTCCTCCGTGGTGAAAATTTTGGCTGTTATTTTAAAGACTTGGGGTCAAATGATGATTGCTGTGCGGTCACAGCAATAAGGTCAACGTTGTGAGGTCAGTTTTCTGAGGTCGGTAACCCTCAAAAAATGTTTCTTTTACGTTTTGTTAATAATTGTAGATCGTCGTGTATTGAGGTCGGTTTTTGGAGTGGACCTCTCAGTAGGTTTATATTTAGGAACTTTGGGTTTCAGTAGGCAAGAAAAGGCTAATATGGGTCCTTTTCTTCGGATGATTTTTGAGTTATCTGAAAAAAGAAAATAAGAAAAATATTAAACACAAATAAACAACAACGATTTTTAGTAAATTTCGAATATTAACAAGTTAAGGTGGTTTGCGTGTATTGCGTGTGGAAAAATATTAGTAAATCAAGTGTTTATCAGCAAAATATAAAAATTGACAAAAATAGCATTTTTTAACGGCTATACGGTGTTATTCAATTTTAATAAATAATTGATTTAAATTTATATAAGCTACAGTTATTTTTATCAGTAACAAATTTTTGAGATTGACGTAAATACTACAATTTTGTTCTGATAGTATAAATACGCGACACCTTAATTAATTATTAATAAAATATTAATTTTTCTTAAAACTTATTGTTTTAATAAAAATTTAAATAGCTGTTTTTTATATTAGACAGCTCACAAATCATTTGTTTAATTTTAATAAAAACCTAATTTCAGGCTTGTATGCAAGCAACATTGGTGCCAAAAAATTAAATAATCTGATAGAAACTAGAAAAAAAAATAGGTTTTGGCAAATATACTAGTTAAACATGTCAAGTTCATCTTTTACATTGCATTAAAAGATTGGTTAAAAAGGGTACTTGTCATTGTCATACAAAAGGTTAAACATAATGATAAATTAATATACTTTTTGTTTCTTTTATTGACGTAGCTCAAACCTCCTTTTATTATAAGAGTTGATTAAAATTGGAGTATTAATAGTACTTTTCAAGTGTCTTGTTGTGGTCAACCATAGGATTACTTAAGAAACAAGGTTTTCTTCTGACAGGCCAGGAATGCCTTACAGTGCAAAAAGTTGACTATTTTTTTATAATTAGGTTTTAGGCAAAATGCAATGCAAAATCATTTTTAATTTTAAATTTTTACTCAAACATTTTTTTAGTAGAATACAAATATTACCTATTTAAAATATCTTTTCAAAACGAATAATACTTTATTTTAGGTTTGATTAATCTGTCCCAAAAATTAAAAATTAATATATCCGGTTTTGAATGACGAATGTCCTTTTGATCATTAGTATTTTTAGCTCTTTAAGGTATTGATAAATATATCGAAACTAACTCTCAAATAAATTAAGAGAATTTTGACTTAAGATCTTAATTTATTGGAATAATTGGTGGTAAAACAAAAATCCTAAAAAATGGTTATCGCCGTCTTGATCCTTCCAAAGATCCTCTTCTTCGGTTTTACTGGCTTTAAGGTTGGTTTACTGGTTACCTATCTCTGCATTAAATAGCTCAGCAGTAGCAAAGTCCTAAATGTTTAACTCCTTGTTTCCAGGTAGTATCGAGATGACCGTTCAAAAATAACAGATGTCGTTGGATATAAGTAGTTTTAAATTTTAGAATTTGATGCATTTTTTAATCTTTTTGACATTCCACGAAGGCATATGCCTAAATACCAGAGTACCGTGTGTTTCGGGTTATTAGATGTTTAACCCATCGTTCTCCATGTCCCGTCAACGTTGTCCAAGCACTGAAACATGCAGTTATGCATTTCACAGCACCTTTTAGACAACGCGGTAGTGCCACCACGGCCGTTATTTTTAAATAACAACTACCTAAATATATCTCCCCGCTGGGAATCGAACCGGCGACCTCTGGCTTCAAAGATCAAAGCACTGTCCACTGCGCCACGGGGAGACAATGATAACTACGTGAAAAATCTCATTTTTAGATACCTGCAGCAAATTTTTCATGTAGTAAATTAAATGTTTTCTGTGTTTTTTCCAAAATTTTAAAAATAGATCAGGTTTTGTATCCACGGATTAAAATTATTATATACTGCTGATATTTTAATTACTTAGTCTTTTCAATACAACTTGGTAAATATGGCTTTTAAGCCGCATCTTCAGGTTTTTTTATAATTATCATAAAGTGAGCAGCAACTTGTCACAGGTGAGAAAATTGAACAAAAGTTTGACAAAACTCGATTGGTCGCCTGCGGTTGTTGTTTGGTCAAATATGTATGTTATATTGAACAAAAAATTTGATAGTTTATCGGCTGCTTTCAAGACACAAGAAAAATAATTTAATTGAGTTAGGTATATTATTTTTAAATAAAGTTATGGTACAAGAAATGCGTCTCAATAAACACTATAGACCATAGCAAAACCATGTAAATATGAAAATAGTTCCACTTGTTTATTCTACTTTACTTGCTTAATTAGTCGACTTTAATATATGCTTCGTTTAAGCTGTTATGGGGAAAGATCAAAAGATATAACGTTTCATTCATATAATTATTATTTTGCGATCTGATTAGTGAAGTCGTATCTAATGGACAAATCATGTTTCTTAGGCAGAAATAAGTTAATCAAGGGCAATATTTATAAGTAATAAATAATTAATCTAGTTTTAGAGGTGTTTTAAATGTTTTTTACTTTATAATTTTTTTTTTTAGTTTTTAAGTCAGATGGCTTACGTTATTCAGACGAGCTCTTTTGGTAATGGTTACTGGCTTTTATTTAAGAAGAGTTTGCAAAATATTCGTTAAGTATATTTTTTATAAAATATGGTAATATTGATGATTTATAGACTGGTCGTTATATTTTGTTTTTGCGACGCCCCGTAAAAAGTTTTTTTATGAGGAAACACTGGAAATGTGTTTTTTTCTTTTTTAAATTTAAACAGCACGTGCCTCTAGACGATCTAAGTTAATTTTCGGGTATAATTAATGATCATACCTAGATCTAGAGGCACGTGGTGTTCTAAATTAAAAATATCGTCCAGTGTGTATTCATCCAATGAAAGCTTTTTAGGGGGCGTCGCAAAAAAATAATTTTTAACAACCACTCTAAGATAAAATACTTTGGAACTAGCCTTCTCATATGAAAGGGATGTATTATTTTGATAATGATAATTATAGGCGTTATAGTATAATATTCTCAATTTTTTTGACCGGTCTCTCCCCCATTTTGTACCATTTAAGAAAAACCCTTTTATAATCTAAAATCATTTTTTTACACAAACAAAGTATTTAAATCAAAAACAAATGCTAAACTTTAATAAAACAATATATATATATATATATATATATATATATATATATATATATATATATTTGTGTTTAGCGTCTTTGGTATTTATTGTTACCTTTTCCTATATTATTATTTAAATTTTACAAGTTTCTACGTAAATTAAATTAATTCTGTTGTTACTAATAAAATAAAAATTAATTTAATAAATCTAAAAATATTTAAACCCAAAGAAATAAGTAAAAACAAACAAATAAAAAAATCAAGAGATTTCCGTATATAAAAATAGGTAAATTTTATAGACTAAATTTAGATTATTCGTTATTTACTAATCTTGAAGTAATATATTTAAATACATTTTGTAATGCGAATAATATTATGTTCTTTAATTCTTTAATATTCAAACATAAAACAATGCGGGCAAGTGGTTTTAGTTTTAGAAAAAAATATATCTAATGATAAAAATTAGTTTAAAAAAATATTTTAAATGCCACTTTCTTCATAATTTTGAAAACTTCATATTTGATTAAGTAGGGACATCGTCTTGATCTATATATCTTTTTATGTGGTTTTATAAAATTAATAAATTTGATATTAGGAATTATTTTAATCGGCCTTCAGTTAAAGTTTTTACATTTGACATATCTAGTATTCATAGCAATCAGTAAAAGTTTTTTTTTAATAAATCCTATTTACCTTTAATATAGTATGGCTTAGTTGTCACTAAATTTTCTAAAAACTGTTTTACTTTATAAATAACACAAGCTTTGTTACATTTATTTGATGACATTTTTTTTATCTTTTATAGCCAGACAAGATATTAAGGAAATTTTTTTAAAGCAAAATTTAAATTTTACATAAAATGTTTACTTTTAAAAACATTATTTAATTTATTTTATATTTCAAAAACCAAGATCAAATTGACACCGAAAAAGTACTAGTTATTTATTTGCTTTTTAAAGGGATTTTAAAGGTTCTTTCTCTGGTGATCTGCAAGTTTAAAAGGGTTAATTGACCATGTGCGTTCACGAGGCTATAACCTTAGACCTGAACCTGAAGCCATCCCTTCTCAAGTCTACTGAGTAACCCAAAGAGTGTTTTATATTACATTACTGAAAGTCATGTAACGCAAGAACATATTATGTATACAGAAAATGGTACATATTTTACTAAGACTACTAATTTACTGTCAAAGTTATGTTGTGTATAGTTTTTATATTTTTTCGAATTTAATTAAAAAATTGAAATGTAAAATATTTATACTCATTTAATTATACGTCTCTCTATTGCTTCAAAAAACGTTTAAAACAGACGGATAAAAATGTTCAGTTTTTTAAACCTAGGTATCCTTTAAAATTATGTTTTATCACACAACTTAGTTTGAAAAATTAAAATCAGTTAACATTATCATGCAGTAACTTTTATTCAAAATTTTAATTATTCAACTAACTTTATTCATAAAACTTTACGTGTGATTTTTTTGTGTTTTTTGTAAGCGAAACCCCGGTAACTATTTTGTAAGGGACTTTTTAAAACGTATTTTTGTAAAAGTTTCTAAAATTCATTTACCTTGCCATAATGGATATTTATTTTAAATTTTTATAGTTTACCTATTCATAATCTCATCATAATATAATAAACCATACTTGTTAAAATGAAAAGTTTTCTCAACTTTATATGAAATGACATTCCTTTTTTATCCCTTATTCCTTATTTGTGTTTTTTTTTTGTTATGAAAGTTTCGCATAATAGTTTCCTGTAATATGAAAATAAAAAAAATACAGGAAAAAAATCATAAACAAATGTTAGGAACATGTTTTATAAAAATATTTTCATTACACATAACTAAACAAGCTTAAATAAATAAGTAAAAAGAGCCACAAATGCTATTAACATTATTGTAAAATAATTTTAAAATATAACTGAGTTATTATTATTATTATTGAAATTCTTAACGATCTTTTGTAATAATATTAAATAGTTTTTTTGGAGCAAAGACAAGTTTAACAGTACAAAATTGGGTAACCTAAAATAATTTGAAACTGTGTTTTATTAAAATTGTAAAAACCTTTTAATATTAACATACATATTTTAAAGATAGAGTAAAATATATTATTTCTTTTATTTTATACTTATATGTTAAAAACTTGGAAGATATTTTTTAAAATTTATGATAATTATACAGGGTACGCCAAGAAAACACGCAAAAACTTTATTTCGTTAAAATACTCACATTTTTTAAAAATAAAAGTTCAGTAACTTTTGTACCAGGTACCCGTCGTATTGCACATAAATCAACAAATCCAATTTTGAAACACAGTTTTATTAAACATTCACAGTCTTCTCAACAATTTTCCTAAAAACTCCTTGTCGAAGAAAATCAAAATCAAAGTCCGCACACGCACAATTTTCCAACAAAAATTTATTTTTTTAAAAAAGCACAGTTTTTCGATAAAATTAGATAAATAAAATCACGTATGAAGGTACAATTTTTTTTTTTAAGGTTATATGAAATGTGTTATAAGAAGTAAACTCGGGACTTGGAAAATTTTTTCCGCGAATTAAGTTTTCCCGGCGTCGCCGTCTCACGAAACGCGTCTTTCTTGGAAGAAGCGTCGCTGATAACTAAGAAACCAACGTCGCGACGCTTAAAGATGCGAAGAACGACCATCTCCTAATTTTGCCTGCTAAACACTAAGAATACACTCTAAAATATACCCCCGACAGAGACGTCTTTACCCAAGACCAACGTTCGAAACAGAGACAACCGCGCCGTCTAAACAGAGAGACGCTTATACGAACTTCTAATATTTCCAAGAGAGATCGTCTAAGGGTTGAAACGAGGATGGCTTAATACAAGACGCGTGAAAGCGAGCGAGAGCGACAAACCTTAGAACAGAATCTTGAACACACGGCGCATGGCAGGGAACTAAGGAATACTGGGCGCGCGTTTCCCCACCCCGCTGAAAAAGTGAAAAAGGGGTTGAAAAAAACCGTCTTAGTTTTTTCGCATCCCCACCGGTTTGAGGGGGCGTCAGGGGTAAGAAAGTAGGGAAATGTAGGGGGTGGAAAGTGTGCGGGCGAAAAGTTGGACGATCGACTGGACAGCGTGTATAAGGGTGGAATTTTTGGACCGGTTTTCGTATGTGAGTGTGTGTGTGGAGTTTTGATCGAATAAGTGCGTTTGAAGCGTTGTTTTTTAGTTGTGTCTTGCATTTTTGACTGTTTATTTATCTGTTTTGTGTTAGTTAATTGATCTGGTTTTATTTATTGTGCTTTGATATTAATTTGCATCTCTCTGGTGGTGTAGCTTTATTTTTGAACCAGTTTCACTAAATTTTTAATAGAGTTTTGATCAAAAGGGTGCGTAATAGGCATTTTTTTTAGTTGTGTCTTGCATTTTTTGGTGTTTGTATATCTGTTTTGTGTAAGTTTAGTAAGATGTTTTTTTATTTATTGTGTTTTGTTATTTATTTGTACTTCTTTGGCGCTGTAGCTGTATTTTTGGACCTGTTTTCTATAAGTGATCAAAAAAACTAAATTTTTTATTCAGTTTTGGTTAAATAAGTGCATTATAGACGTTAGTTGTGTTGTGCTAGTTTAGTTAGGTGTTTTTCCCAAGTATTTTTTGGAGATGTAACTGTTCTTTAAGATTCGTTTTATATTAACGATTTAAAAATCTAAATTTTTAATTCGTTTTTTAGTTATGTCTTAAATTTTTGAATGGTTCATTGTATATTTGTTTTGTGTTAAAGTGGTTATGTGTTTTAATGCCTTGTGCTTTTTTATTTATTTAAATTTAGCACGAAAGAAAGATTTTGATTTTTTTTTATCTAAAAAGTAAGATATAGGAGCTACACCAAATACACACCAGGCGCTATTGGCCATAAAAGGAATACTTTGGTAGAAAAAATGCTTTGGAGTGTGAGATTGTTTTTTTTGGTGAGCCTTGCCCCCCTTAAAAATAATGTTTATTTGTTTTTGCTTTGTGACTTTAATTAAATTTTAATAATTAATTTTAAAATTTGCCAAATTATCTTTATTAAAAAACAAGTAAGGTGGTTGAAATTTTTTACTCTATTTTTTTATGCAAGTCTTTCAGATGCCTCTTATTATAAAAAAACAGGTATTTTTGAAAATTAAGAATTTAACAATAAAATGTAATTAAAATTACGAAAAAAATACAGATAGAGGATTTACTTATAAATCTTGGTTTTTTTCCTTGGAGGGGGGAGGGAGCTAACCAAAAAAATCTTCAGTTTTTTCGCAAATTTCACAATACAAATTTTCCTTACATAAGTGTTTCTCTCTGGTCCAGTGGCATCTGATATATATTTAGGGTGGTTCCTGTGTTTCACTTAAAAAAAAGATTAAAAACTTTTTTATTGGGTATTTTACAAAAAAGTTACACTTAAAAAATAAGTTCCAAATGATCCAAAACCTAAAAGACAACCATCAGAAATCAAATTGTATCAGTCATCTACGAGGTTAGGCAAACATTTTTTTTTGCTTGGGAGTAAAGTTTTTGGTAATATCACAAATTATTATAAAGACAAATTAAAAAAAAACTATTAGGCACTAAAAATACCTTTTAAATATGCTTACTTATTTATTTACAAAACAAACTTCTTTTTCATTATTTTTTGGTGATGACGAAAACTTCCGTTTGTACAATAGTGCATACTTATTCTGATGAATTGGCATTTTTAAAACGTAATAAAAAAAAATTTTAAACAATTAAAATTAGTAAATATATTGCCCGAATGTATAAAATTAAATTTTAATTTTGGTTGGCAGGTATTGGACCATGCAGAACGTTTTTTTTAAAGAATAACTTTTGTTCAATTAAAAATAAGAAAATTTTACCTATGATACCAACTTACGCAGAGACACTGTATAACTATACATTTCTCAAACACGCTGTATTTTGAAAAACCAAAAATAATTTCTCGTTTTGACAACGCACGTAAAAATTTTAAAAATCAGTTTCAAAACCGTAAAACTTCACCTCAATTAAATTATTTATTTTATTTTTCTGCTTTAATAAAACTAAAAAGATTTTTAGAAAGCAGATGGATTGCCATCATGATAATACTTAGTGCAGTTTTATGTATTTCTCAGACAGCTTTTTTGAATTTTTAAATTTTTATCTTTTAAACTCGTGTCAAGAAAAATACTTAAAATTGGATTTTGTGTTAATTATCGGACACCCTATACAGTGTGTTAGGAAAATCTAGGGGCATATTTCTAAACCAATTTTATGAAAAAAGTTTATATAAACATAGGTCCGGAAATGCTTTGTTTCTAAGATACAGGGTGTTAAACTTTAAAAAGAAAATCGGGTTTTTAATCATATTTTAAATATGCCTTATCCGATTGTAATAAAATTTGGCTATGGTATTTGTTAAAATAGGAAGTTAATTTAGCCCCAAACTAATTTTAATTAGTAAGACCAGTGGCGGCGTGGGACGCATCTTAGCCAATATTATTGACAAAAAAATGTACGCCACTGACTTTTTGCAACTATTATATTTTTCCGGATGAAACACCCAAAAATTCAGTTTTTTTTTTGTATCTTTATATATTTAAGTAGCTTGCTTAGTTTTCCAGAAAAAAATCCTTGTTAAATTGCATAATCGTGGACCATACAAGACACATAAGGGCGTTTTTTTTAAAGGAACTGTTATAACTTATTCATAGCAAAAATGAAAACACCCTGTATATAAGGAGTGTTTTACTTTTGTTAGAACTTGTACTAACCCTGTAGATACATTTTTCGGACACACCGTACATTTAAAAACCAAAAATAATTTTTCGCTTTTGACATCGCGCATAAAAATTTCATGCGCCTTCAAAAATCAGTTTCAAAACCTTGAAACTTCACCTCAATTAAATTATTTATTTTATTATTCTGCTTTAATAAAACTAAAAATATTTTTAGAAAGCAGATGCATTGCAATCATGATAATACTTAGTGCAGTTTTATGTATTTCTCCGACAGCTTTTTGAATTTTTTAATTTTTATTTGGCAAATGGATGCACTTCTATATTTTTAGTGGCGACATCTTTTGAACTCGAGCCAAGAAAAATGTTTAAAATGGGATTTTGTGCTATAAGTTTATTTTATTGTTTAAAACTTTGTAGATATATAAAATTTCATCTATTAAATACTATCAATAAACATTATAGAGTCCCTAAAATTATATAGTTAAATTTATTTTATGGATCATAATAAAAATAAGAACTAATATTGTTAGTATTTCGATATTTCAAATTTTTTCCTTTTTTACCTGTTTTATATTTGCTTAAATAAAATTGAAATAAACTGCCATGATATACAAAATCATTATTATTTCAAAATAAAATAATAATAAAATCCATACTTTTTTAACTACAACGGGTAAGTAATATTTTAAGAAAATATTCAGGGTGTAATAGAGTGTTGTTACGAAAATTTAAGGCCGGATTCTATATCAGAAAATATTAAGAAAAGTTCGTATAAACATGAGTCCGCAAATTTTTCTTTCTTAAGATACAGGGTGTTAAACTTTTCAACTTTTTTTTGAAAAATTTCGAAAACTCTATTTAATTAAAAATTGTTACAAATAAAATCGGCATCGCTTGTCTTCGCGACCGCCTTTGCTATATTTCTTTTTATGATATGCCGGTTGATGCAGCTGGTCATCGCACTATGGGATAGAAATTAATTTTTTGGTCAAAATTCTGAAACTTACCAATCTAACTTAAAATGAGGTGCTTTTTGCTGGATAAAATATTATAAATTATTACAAATGCTTTCTGGGAACCTAAAACTTAGTATATGTTATTATAGAGTTTACATCCCCTTAACGTTATTATTATTTTTATTGTACAAAATAAACTAAAATGTCAGCTTGTTTGGTTAATTCGGTAGTATTCTAATCAGTAATCCGATGATTATTATCTCATATGATATACAGGGTACTGACAATAGGTATGATTTTTTTAAAATGGAATACCCTGAATATTATATCACTACTCAAAAAAATCTTTTAAAATGCTTTAAAAAATACTACATTTGATGTGTCTATCTCAATTAGTTTCCGGAAATATGACCATCCAAATCTGAAAAATAATTTTAAATTATTCTTAGAAGCGTAATAGAGATACATCTTTCCAACTTTTTTATTTTTAACGTATAAAATAAATAAAAAACATTGTTTGTTGGGTAGATTCTGTAAGAATCCATATCTTTCATCAGAATGCTTTTATCTTTTAGGATATACAGTGTAGGACAAAACATATTAAATTTTAAAATGGAAAACCTTGTAAATTATAAAAAAATCTTGTATCTGTCCTTACACTCAGAAGTAGCAAAAAGTAGGAAGGCAATTGTAGAGTACAAAAACTGATAAAGAAAAGGTAATAAAATCTTTGACAAAAGTAGCGAGACTTCACTGAGACTGCATCAGAACTTACAACAATAGCTCTTATTATTTAAACTCTTTTACTTTTTTAGTGTAAACAAGGCTAATAATAAACTAAGTAGATTAAATGTTGTATATTTATGTTTACTTAAAATACATTTTCAAGTTTCTTATTACCCCAATAGAAGTCGTCATATCCTTTTATAATTTTGCGTACATGTAGTTTGAGTATCTACTTTGAAATACACAGCATGAGCCATTAAAATTTCAAATTTGCTTTTGGCCAAAATAATGGATTTCTATCCCATAGTGTATTAGCGCGTCGCTGTAAAGGATAGCGGCGCCTTTGTATAAAATAGTCCGATTGCAGGCGGCCTTTTTATGTTTTTTGTATTATTTTCAAAGGGTACCGAATTTGCGCTTTTAAAAATCATTATTGCTAATAAAAATTATAAAAACCCAATTTTTAAAAGAAAAAGTTTTCGCAGTCTTTTATAGTCTAAAAATATGTAATTGGGAGAATTTTATTATTTTTCTTACAAAAGAAGATATAAAAAAAAGAAAAACATAATAGCTGTATTTTCGTTTGCTTAATCTAAAAAAGAACACAAACATTTCATTCCTTCAGTTGTCGCTCGAAACGCCACTGGACTTATTTAATTTTATTAAGTTAGTAAATGACCTCTTTAATGCTATAAATAACAAAGCCAAATTAAAACAAAATTGGGTAAAGGATATTCAGAATATAAAAAATAAAAAACATTTTTTTACAAGTTTAACACCCTGTATCTGGAAAACGGAAATTTGCGGATCTATGTTTATATAAACTTTGATAACTTTAATATTGACACCCTGTTTCTGTAAACTTTGTTAATAATAAAAAAACACAAGAAAAAATAAACTAACAGTTCACTTTAAACCTTGGCCTCGAAATACACAAAAATAACAAAATTTAAAATAAATAAAATTGTATTATAACACCTTAACCACCTCCCAACTCTTTTAAGGGCCGTCTTACAACTCAACTACCCCTACTACTCTTATAAAAATCTGTCTGAAATAAAAATCCCCACCCACTTCGTATTTTTCTTAATCCCTCCTTAATAAAAATGTAACGGCCTATTTTTTTCCGGGGATACAATAGGGCTTGACAGAGGGTGGGCATTTTTATTTTAGAACCACCCCTGTTTATGTTAATGCCACCCTCCCGCTTTTTACCTGCGTGTACAGTCAGTGATAAAAGTAGAAATAGAAAAGGGGTTGAAATGCAGTGGCTCTAAAAATTTATTTAGTAATGAGGTCTATAATTCATTATAATAACTTTACCAAGATGTGAGGGTAGTTTAATTAATTATACAGAGTGTCCCGAAAAAGAGGAATATCCCTTTCATACAAAAATTTAAACGTAAAAAGAATACTAGGTCAAGGTTAATACTAAAAAATGTACAATGTACAAATTTTATAAATCGATAGAGAAATGCAAAACGAGAAAACACAAATAAATGCAAAATCAAATATAACGCA
>JACEGR010006134.1:0-64474 GCA_014170235.1 Listronotus bonariensis
ACTCACATATTCAACACATGAACTGTATTAGAAAGTTCTGATTTACTCTTTGTGCTCTTTGCCAAAAAAAAATTTATGCTTAAGATATGTTTAAAACCGGTGACCTAACATCCCATGCTTCTTGATATTTTTATCACAAATATACTGTGTAAAATGGTTTGAAAAGGAATAACAATAAAAACACAATACCCTATGTGTTTTTATCTGCAAAACATTCTAAATTTAAAAAGCATTTGTAAACATTTCTTACAAGATCAAAAGCCTTGACAGTAATTTTTAACCTTGCTTATTTTTAAGAGTCGTGTAGTCGTTGATTTTTAGGATATGTAGCTAAGGCCAGTAAAATTACAAAAAACTTTAACTTGTTATATGTTCGACGCTAGATGGAACCACTTGCCGGTACAGGTAAGAATTTCGCTATCGCGGCAGGATAAAAATGAGTACAAATCAAAACATCTAGAAGGTGGTAGGCATTTGACAACATTGAAACATTATATTTGAATAGACCGGGAGCTAAAACTAAGATTTGTTGTCCCAGTTTCTTTTGGGGTACCTATTAGAAATCTTTATATTCATATGTGACTAAAGATTGTGATTTTAGTTGCAAAGTCTTATTTAGGAAACAAGGTTGTTAAAAACATACAAATTATCGTATTTATGCTCATTTAAAAACCACTTTATGACGGCCGTGGGTAATGGCCATAGGTAATGAATTATACAGGGTGTTTCCCAATTGCGGTAGGAAAATTTAAGGGCGTATTCCTGAGCCATATTTAAAAAAAAGTTCATATAAATATGGGTCCTCAAATGTTTCGTTCTTAAGATACAGGGTGTTAAACTTTTCAAAAAAACTTAAAATTTTTTAAAACACTTTTTTAGTAAAATTTGTTAGACTAAATATAGGTGTTATTTAATTAAGTATTTGTTGTTGTGGTTACATAATTGCTAATTGAAAGTTATAAAACTTAATTTAAAAAAAATGGCCTTATGTTTCTGGTATGGTCCAGGAATATGCAGTTTAGCGGAATTTATTTTTTCTGGAAAACTAAGCAAGCTACGAAAAAATATTAGAAAACATAAAAGTTGTATTTTAAGGTGCTTCATCCGATAAAAAAATTGGGAGTTTATTTATAAATACCTTTTATTAAAAAAAAAAAATATATATAAAAGAAAAAGAATGAGGGGTCCATTTATAGATATAGCCGGATCTTAGACTAGTACCTTGAGACAACAAATACAAAAGGTAGGATCTTGCGCATGACGTTTATCACGTCACGACCGTCTCTGACGTAGTAATGTGACAAAATTTGTGAACAAAGTTGAAACCATACGTTTGTTTTCGTGTTTTAAATACTTTGTTTGCCGTTTTACTTTGCTTTTTGGCAATTTTGTGACTTTAAAACTAGTTAGGTATAAAGATAGCTTGTTTTTAAGTGCTTTAAACGGTGGTTTATTACGTAAGTTCCGTTTATGCTCATATCAACATTTTAAGCTAGTTAACATTAAAAATTATATCCTTAAATGTGTAGTTATATTATTCTAAAAATATATTTCTTAGTACCTAAATTTAAATATTGCGCCAAAAAAATCACATTGCTACGTCATGCGCAAAGCAAACCAATTTGGAATCGCTGTTGATCCTCCCTTTTGTAATCTTTGTATCATGAGCTTTGTTCGCGGGTTCGATTCTGAACCGGTTCTGGGACTATTCGCATGCGCAGTGAACAAAGCAGCGTTCGCGGTTAGTAAAATCCTGAATTTTTAGTAACAGTTCTGTGTTCACGGGTTACAATGGAATCAGTTCGTTACCGGTTCGTAACCTGATTAGCAGTCCTGGGATTTTTGTTGGAACTAAAAATTCAGTTCAGAATTTCATGCGCATTGTCGAGATGGTCAGCTGTTTTCTGTTATTGTGGTACAGAAATAAACCGTTGTATTACAGTTTTTTTTTTTTTTTTTTTTATTCTGAGCGTATATAAACAAAGGATTTTTAGTTGTATTCCGTATGAATATATGTATGCAATAAAATAAATAATAATTTAATTAAAAAATATAGACAATATTACAAGATTTTACCATTTCTTGTTGTTTAAATTTTTATCTTTAGGTAAATATTATACTTATGTTAAAAACGAGAGGAGGCAGAGAATCCCTCGTCTTTCGCCGAGAGACCTCGAGTGGCTTTCGACAGCATAACAATTTATCTTTTTGTTTGAATTTTTTTTTTGTGTAGTATCTAATTTAACCATGAAAAATCCTAACCAAAAGGCTAGGTTACAATACATCCTCAGCTGTATAGAAAATCGTTCGCGGTAAATACAAATTCCGAACTAATAAATAACTAGACATGCGCTTTAAAACAATTCTAAACCAGTTCGGTTCTGGTTCAGAATCAGTTCATTACTAGACCCGCGAACAAAGCTATGGACTAGTACTGCAATCGTATTTTGAACGAAAGCCTAGACAACGCATTAATATATTATACCTAATAATACAAAATCCTAGGAAAGCCCATAATATGTGTTAGACAAATAAGACAATATAATACACTATAAAAGACAAATACTTACATGAAAGTAACACAAGTGAATTTTTAAAAATATCATGAAGAGTATCATACAAGCTTGATTTTCCAAAACATTCGGGATGATTTAAAATTGTTTTTATTTCTCGTGGGTCCGTTGTAGTATATACAAGTCTTAATCCCAACCATGCTGTGCAAGGATAGCCAACGTAAGTCGCCAACAATTGCGTTGTATAAAACATGTTTACTAAAAATAAAATGTCGTTTCTTTAAATAAAAACTAATTTGATAGCTCGTGCTTTTGTTGTATCTAAATGACATTTCCAATCGACAAACTTTTATACAATCGAAAAATTTTGCAGGCCAATATTTTTATCCTATGATATTGGCCAATCAAAAACCACAATTTTTAAATAAATTACGTTTAGATAAATCGTCGTCAATGTCACAAAATGGCGTATCTAATTTTATTTAATTTCAGAAGAGTGCTTTCATTTTAAGGTACTTTTGCGCGACTTTTTTTTTTTTGGTAAAATAAAATAAAATAATTATTATATTACGGAGCAAATTTTTTTAAGCAAAAATATTGCCTCAAATAATTTTTCTACTTTTTGAGAGACCCCACGTCGTGATACTGCCGACGAAATAAATAAATCACTAGTAATGTTTAACAGCGATTACACAGGGTGTTTCCTAATTGCGGTAAGAAAATTTTAGTATTCCTAAGCCATTTTTATAAAAAAGTTCAGATAAACATGGGCCTCAAATGTTTCGTTTTCAAGATACAGGGTGTTAAACTTTTCAAAAAACCTAAAAATTTCTAAAACACTATTGTTGCAAAATTTGTTAAACTAGATATAAACGTTATTTAGTTAGGAATTTGTTGTTGTTGTTACATATTTGCTAATATGAAGTTATAAAACCTAATTTTTAAAAGAGAAAAATGTCTTAGTATTTGTAGTATGGTTCAGGAATTTGCAGTTTAGCAAATTTTATTTTTTTCAGTATTCGACGAATAAATTTTTGAGCATTCGAATACCGACGTACCGAGTATTCGAATAGTGAATGAAAAGTATTCGAATACTGAAATTGTCATTATTGATGGTAAATTTTAGAATGCTGTGAGCAAAGCGAAAACGAAAAAAAAATATTAAGTGGGAACCTTTGCTCTTCAAAATTTTTAAGAAGTTGTAAAAAATGGTGGATAAGGTTTTCTTTTATTTTTAAGGAGCGTGGTAACAAAAATTAGGTGGATTTTTTGTGGTTTCAGTGTACCGAACTCGGGTATTCCGATTTATTTTCTTCAGTATTTGAATACCAAATACGGAATTCATGATAACTGGTATTTATACTTTTCTTCTAAGTATTTAAATATTCGGTGTTCCAATATTTGTTTCCAATAATCATATTCGTATTTGAACACCGAATTTTTATTATTCGACCCAACTGAGTATGGCGGTATATTCGTGCTGCTAGACTCGTCAAAGGAAAGAGGGTTTTAAAGAGTTCTTATCATGAGGTCCATTCTCATACCTGGCCCGAGGCACTGCTAATTTTTATTAAATTTATTTGAAAGAACTGTTAAATTTTAAATTTAGTGACACATTGGCTAAAGGAAATAATTTCAAAATTCTGAGATAACTTGACCATTAGTTCAGTTGAGGTCGGTTTTATTGTTACATTGCATAAATTCATATTTAAATTAAACATAGGAAATCAATTATCTTACATTGCAAAAACTATTTGAACGTTTAAAAAAGAGCGCCGAACTGTTAAAAATAGGTGAATTTTTAAACACTTTATGTAGTGTACTAAAATGGAGTTACTTTATCTTTATGTTAACGATTAAAAACAGCATTTTTTAACGATCCCGAAAAGAAACTTTTATACATATTTTTATGAAAAAAATGTTATTTTACCTTTTGTCTTGAGAACATCGCTGCAAATACAGGTATATAGGCATTTCCCATCAGGGGAAGTGGCGGCAAATACCATCCTTTTTGTGTCAATGCAAAGGTAAAAATGTTTCTATTCTTATAAATAAACACTGCATAATAAATCACTAAAATAATACCCAAAATATAAATTAAACTTAAGGTGATATTATATAGATCCAACATGACGTAGAGTAAAGAAATCACTTTTTAGATAAAAAAGATTGTTAACTTTTTCATAATGAAACATAATGCATGCATATAAATTTAAAAATCGCCAAAACTACTTGGGGTATTGCTTTGTCCTTGTTAGTAATAAAATTTATTTTATAGTCGACCAACAGCACAGATTATAATACAAGATTGTTGTAAATAAAAAACTTTTTATTAACGTTTTTTTTATTTATCTCTACCTTTCTGTGCATTTAAACTGATATTTTTTAAAAAGAATAGGTCCGTAGACAAAATTTTATAATGCTTAGAAACAATTTTAAATTATAGGTAAATATAGAAAATATGTAAGCAATACCAGAAATTATTTTTTTAAATAGAATTTTTTTCTGTAAATATATACATATATTTTTTTGAATACACTTAAAAACGCATAATTAGGTTATGGATCCCTGGACTATTTTTCCAAGTCATTACTAGGGAAGAGCATTTATGCAAGTTGCATATTTTGCTTATTTTATTCAACAATTCTGTTTTTGCATGTTTTAAAAAAGTTAACATAAAATGCATATTTCACACAAAAATATCCACCAAGATCAGATATATAAAAGACGGTATGAACGTTTCGAACGACGATATTATATAAAACACGTTTACTATACATTTTCTGTTTGACTTTACGGGTTGCCATAAGCTGCAAGGCAGGCGCTCTATACAACACCATCTGCAATTAAAGAGAATAATTACGTGCATCAACACGCTTTTATGATATAGGTCACAGTAACCTAATTTGAATGTCTCATGACTGTTTTTAATATTTGACACTAGGTGTCACTACACGTAGGGATGGCAACAATATATCGAATATTTTCAAATATCAATATATCGAAAATTAAATATCGATAATATCCATCGATACTTAAGTTATATCGATATATTAATATCAAATATTTTTGATATTTTTGGTAAATGAGACAAAACTAAAGAGCGGATTTTTACATAAATTTTTAAAACTGTGAAAAATATTGTACAGTAAAATAAAATAAATATAGGTGCACCCTCTGTTGGAGGTTTACAATACTAACGACTAGGAATTATAAAACATTTTATTTTTCACAATAAATCAAACTAAAAAGTAAAAAATAGTTATAGTTTGAAAAAACTAAAAAACACGCTTTTAAAGCACATCAAACTTATAAGTTTAAAATAATTTTGAAAATAATCTTAAAATTATTGTTAAAATACTAGTATTATTGTAAAAAGCGTGGGCGCTTTGTGCATGTTTTCGTATATCGAGCAGTGGCGGCGAATACGTGGGTGCACGAGGGTAAATGCACCCAAATTGGTAAAATGTATGGGTGCAATGCAGTCGTATGAGAAATAAACATTTAAACAATTTTGTCCTTCAAAAGTGTTTGTTAATGGGGGTGACTTTTTTGCTCTTCAACTTTTTATTACGAAAGAATACATATATACCCCTTATTGTTGTGACTTTTTTTTGCTTTTTCAATTTTTTTTTCTTGTCACTTTGCGCCGGCATCCATATGGAAAATCAAACCCGCCGCGCCTGCGCCCGACGCTTTTTTACAATAAAACTAGTATTTTTCGTTCATTATTGTTTCAAGATTATTTTCAAAATTATATTAAACTTTTTAGTTCGATGTGCTTTAAAAAGCGTGTAATTTAGTTTTTCAAAACTATAATTATTAGTGACATATAGCAGTTAATTACTAAATTGTCTGATAAAAATTGCCAAGCACTTCTTAATGCGAATCATTAATGGAAAATAAATTACTACCTCAACAACTAGCATTTATTCAGAGCAACTATACTTGTGTTTTAGATGTTATTTTAAAGTCGGAATCAAATAAGTTGTCTCCAGTAAAATCAATCAATTGCAAACATCTGTTTATAGTGTTAGTGGTACTGTTGGGAAAAAATAAGAGAAAAACTATAAATGTATTAGAGAAAAATAAAGGATATTTCCTTTTATGAAATGTAACTAAAATTATCTTTGGTATGACTTTATTTTGCGTAAACGACTAAATGACCTTTCAGCGCCGGTGCTATTAGTTGCAATGGTATAAAAATTTGTATATAATTTTATTAAAATGGAAAATATAAGAACTTGCTAAAGCCCTTCCAGGAAAAATTTATGGGTGTGCCACTGATTGATGGGACGCTAAAACAGTGGGGCGGGGAGGGCAGCCGCCCCGCCTGCTCCCAGCACTCTACGCCACTGGGCACTCCCACACCAAAGGGATTGGTGCTATGGCGTGTTTCTATAATGTCCAGTCCCCCAAGAAAAAGACGAGCATGCAGTACCGCGTCAGGGGTCAGGTGTACACAGTGTTGGACTGGGCCACCGGGCCATCGAGCAAAATGCCCGGTGGGCCTAGTCGTGTTTATATAGATAGAGGTTTTTAAAAAAAATTTGTAAACTGGACGTAAAATACAATATTTTAAGATTTTTAAATAAATGTTACTACTTTCCATTGTAAAAATTATTTTTTAAATACTAGGTATATTATTTAAAAATTGTACAAGATGTCCCCAAATTCAAAGGTAACTATTGGGCTTTCAAAAATCATATGAGATACAAATAAAAGATACGTTTATTTATAAGCTCATTAATGTATTATTATTATTATTATTTTAAAATCCGGTAACTTTTGAAAATGACTGGAAAAAAAATCGGTTCGTTTTTTATTTTGTAAGCAGCTTATTTAAAACATGATTAAAACTGAAAGCACTTTCTGATAGCACTTTTTTAAATTAATCGAGGTAGTGGAAATGGACTACCCCTATCGTTCTTGCTAAACAAATTGAAAGAGACACTTATGCAATGACCTCGAAAAATATAAATTTGGATGGACTGGTTTATTTAGAAACTTATTTACCTTTTGTATTTCTTTCCCTAAACTTACCAATTTCAAATAAAAAATAAAATGTAAATTATAACGTGCCAGGACGTTAAAACTTATTTTATAAAAAAATATATTTTTTTGCTGTCACCTATGAAGGCATTTGTAATATGTCTTTTCCACGACCTTTACAAAATGCTGTTTTCTTAATCGTTAACATAAGATTAAGGTACTCCATTCTAGTACACTACATAAAGTGTTAAAAAAAAGTAACTTTTTTAACACTTCGAAGCTTTTTTCGCACTTTGAATTAGTGTTTTGTTTCAATGCCTACTTAAATAAACTTAAATATCAATTTATGCAATGTAAACAGTGGACGCGACATCAACTGAACCAAAGGTCAAGTCACCTTTGATTTCGTCATTATATCTTTTAGTTCATGTGTCATTAGTTTTAAAATTTGACAGTTTGCAAATAAATTTAATAGAAATTATTGAAAATAATAATGAATTTGGATAACTAAGAAATTAAAAAGAATTGTATACTGCTTTAGTATTATTTCTATATAAAGTAAGTACATACATTTTTCTAAAATAAATAATAAATGCATAGTTATGAAGAAGATAATTGTCTCTTAAAAAATAGGGAGGCTATGATGTTTTGTTGCAATATAATGGTTGTGCTGAACAATTAGGGGAAAGTGGCCTAAAACGGCATACCATTTTTTCTATTGAGCGCTATTTGCAAACTCAAAACTGCCGGGTTAAAGGGAAAAGGGTTTCTGAAGGTGCAGGAATAGTACTTTCATTTGGACACACTTAGATCACCGTTCATTTTACCACTTTATTTTTTAACAAAAAAATATAAAAATCAAAAAGTAATTTTACCCTCACTCCAATGGGTAAAACGGCATACTTAACAAAAAATGCAAAAACATATTAAAAATAAATAACAAAAATCCAAATTCTAAAACTAAAAGGAAAATCATAGGAAACACTTGGAAAATTAAGAATACATTCAAAAATATAAATATGTTATACATATTTAGCATAAGATCGGCATATTTTTCTTTGTCCTAATTACAAATATCGCAAATATACATCTTTACTTTTGGGAAACACCAGCACACTCCACATGTGCCCACTGCCTGCATTCAGAGCATCGAATCCATTTTTCCTTTGCTTTTGATGTAGAAAATTTTTCGCAGCAAAAAATACAGTAGGGATCATCGTCATCATCCTCTTCAAAATTGGAATTTTCATTAGCAGGCTCTTCCTCTTCCTCGTCTTCCATAGTTATGCAAACCCCTTTTTTCACCTTTCTAGCTGATACACGCCTTTCTTTTTCTCGCTTAGCATTTTCTTTTTCTTTTAACTCCAACATAAATGGGCTACTTGTTAGTACGGCGGGAGTTTTTTTCCTTTTTACTGATGTTTTGGCAGATGTTGATGGAAGCGGGCTTAAGGTAGTTAAAGGAACAACTCTTGGACCATCTTCCTTTAAGTTATTATTGATATGACGCTCGGCAGGACGCTCTTTTTCCACATCACTAGCATCCGCAATACCTTCTGTGGGATGTGCGTCCGATATTATTGCTTCAGAAGATAAGATGTTTTGGTCGGTCACGCTTGATGGAGCATACAAATACTCAGGAAAAACGTTTGGATCAAGTGACCATAAACCAGTATTTTTAAAGCCGCTTGCTGCGTTTTCTAATGTGGCAGCTTTTTCATAAGCAGGTCGAAATATTCCTGCGACCTGTAGTTGAGATATTGCTCTACCATCATTCCCTCTAATCTTTTTTGTGATTTCTTGATTAAGAAATGTTTTTAAGGGTGAAAAAAAGGAAACATCTAAAGGCTGAATACGATGGCTGCAATGGGCCGGTAAACAAAGGAGTATGATGCCATGCTGTTTTGCATAGTTTAAAACCCCCAACTTTTATGACTTACGTGTCCAACCAAAATAAGAAGGACTGGCGAATCTTTTGACGGATTACTGTATTTTTCAAAATGTTTTATCCACTGTTGAAAAATATCCCCAGTCATCCAGCCTGATTCTTGGGGAAATCCAACAGAACCCGTTGGTGCCCCTTCTAGTAATTCCACCTTCCAATTTTTCCTTGGAAAAATAAATGCCGGGGGTATATAACTTCCCAGCGGATTAGTGCAACAAACAACTGTTACATGGATACCCCTTTCAGCACCTGCAATCGTGCCAACCTGCTTTTTACCAGTTGAGGCGAATATTTTTGGGGGATTTTGGACAGTAGATATTCCACTTTCATCGACATTGTAATTTTTTCCGGACCCAGTTTATATTTGTCAATGATTTCTTGGTATGTCTTGAAAAATTTGGCAATGTTCGGTTTATTAAAAGCCATGGCTCGTGCAATAGAGGTATTTTCAGGCTTTCGAAGCGTAATTTCCGGGTTTCTACTGCGAAATCCTCTAACCCAATCCAGACCAGCACGTTTTTCATTTTTGTTAAAGCGATGGGGAATTTTGTTTATTTCTGCCCACTCGTAAATCAGTGAGCGCAATTCCTCACAAGTGATTCCAAATAAGCGCTGTTCCATTTGCTTTAAATGATCGACGATTGATTTTTCTTGTTCAGGAGTGAAAGTGGTAACAAATCTTTCTAGTCCTGTGGAATTGTCTTTTACCCTTTTATTTGCATTGCTGGCTCTTCTCCGTAGTGTGGTAAATGGTACCTTAAATGCTTTAGAGGCCCTCAGCCACCCCATCTCCCCATTTTGAACAGCTCTAATAGCGTTTGCCATGTCTTGTGGATCCCACTGTTGGCGATTGGTTTTTCTCATGTATATTCCAACCATTTCTAAAACAAAAAGAGAAAGTATAAATATTTGTATTTTGTGCATTTATATTCTCATTATATGTTGCCCACTTGCCAATATAAAAATATCAAGAAGGGTATCCTTTGAAGTATTTACCAATATTAAACAGCCTAAAACGGCCTACTATGACGGCCTAAAATGGCATATATATGCCGTTTTAGCCCACGATTACATATGCCATTTTAGGCTCATGGTACCATTTAACAAAACGTAACTAATTTTTTGCACTCAAAGCCAAAATCACAAATTTTCAACTAGTAAAACACATTAAATATAACCTATGGCTAAGTACTCACCTATAGTTTTATTGAGAAACGACACTAGTAAAGATTATTTAAACTTCAACTAAGCACAAATAAAATATTTCAGCAAGACCACGGTGAAACAAAGGCGGCTCACGTACAACTGACGTTAAGTACGATGTTGTTCAGTTCGTGGGCAGTTCTAAAGGCGATGGCGCGTTTATTCAGCTATGTTGCCAGTGCCACATTTAAGCCGGGAATTTTAAAATCTGCCGTTTTACCCTAGTATGCCATTTTAGCTACTTTCCCCCTAAATTAAAAAAAAATTATACGATCGTGAAAAAAAATATAGTATGTAACACATACATAAAGCGTCATTTTTACTTATGGGATTACTGTCAAACTTCCCATTCGTAAAAAAAGTATAATTTTATGCACTTGTTACATAAATTACTATTTTTTGCCATTACTTGGTAGTTTAAATACAATGCTTATTTTGTTTTTAGGCAACAACATAAACAGTTATTTTTGTGTTTTTTTTGTGATATCTCCCTTTATGGTTAGGTTGTTTTGACCCCATGTTTATAAAGAAAACTACCCTTTATTTTGAACATGGAATCACCTCCGAAAAATGATACGCATTTTTTTAAAAACACCCTGTATATAAGGTTTGTAAAAAATAAGGTTAGGACCTTTTTTTCGCTTTCCAATAATATTTTCTGGTATAGAAAATATATAAGTAATGTTTAGGGGTGAAAACCTTTTTTTGTCTTCGAAATTTTTGGAATACAAAAAAATTATACATTTGCCATAATCCCGATGTTTTCCTCGCGGGCCCCCTAGGCCCCTCCAGGTTCGATAGCTAGTTACTCTTATGAAAACCATTAACTTTTTTTCTTGAAATAGGACAATGCAACGAAATACCCTATATTCGATAAAGCTTTCCAAGGAGAATTCAATGGTACATATCATTACAATAAAATTAAAAATAAAATCACAAATTTTGGTTCTTTACACATATCTCCAAAAGTTTTCGGAATTTTTTGATTTATGAAAGGTACAGGGTGGCGCCCTTTTGTTGACATTGCAGGGTATATCAAAGTCTAAAAGAGATAGAGCAAATCTGATTTCAATTATCAAACAAATTCAATGGTAAAAGCAAAACATGGCTAACTTGATTCGTTTTAAAGAGCAGAGTGTTTTTAAAATTTTCCCAATTTGGCCAGGCACTTGTAACTCGCTTGATATTAGAGATAGAAGAAAAATGTAAATAGAAAAGCTTTTTGGAATTTCTACGTAAAATTCAGTGGTTTACCTACATTTTTTCCATTTACTTTTATTTTAAAGTTGTAACACAAAGTTGGGTTTTTTAAATGGAACACCCTGTTAGATAGTCAAAAATTTTGCTCAAAAAAGTTATAAGCCATGATTTTAAGTCAAATAACGGGAAAATGCTGCAAATTTTAAGGAAAACCCATGACATCATTTTTAAAGCACATAATCATTTTTTTAAAAAGAAGTTTTTAGCAAAACAAATAAAAAAGTTATGATTAAAATAAAATTAGTACCTTATTTATTCTATGAAAAGATCAATGAAAACAATCCCCTAATTACCTCCCTAAATAAAATTAACATTTTACCTTTTGCAATTATCTTTGTTCATATATTTTTAATACGTCTAAGAAGTATAACCAATTTAAAATGTCTAAATTCAGAAGAATGTGATTTATTATTTTATTATTATATTATAATTATCTATTATTAATATTTATATATTACAGTAAAAAAATCATTTTTTGTATTTTCACCATTTTTTCCTAAATAACTCCGAAAATACTGAAAATAAGAAAAACGATTAGCTAATAAATTGTAGCGTTTTCAACGACTAAAATTTAATTGTGCGAAGATTTTCTGCGCAGTACATATTTATTGAGATATGGCCCTTTAAAACCTTTATTTACGAACGAGCACCACCTTTTTCGAACCCTTTAAACTCACCCCACTTTAAAACTAAGAAATCTTAAGGGAATTTATTCCGAATAAGTCCTTTAGCACCTAAAAACTCTACAAAATGATTTTTAAAATAAATTTTAGTTCTTAAAAATAAAGGAGATACGTTAAAAAAACAATCATTCTTTTTTTTTGGAAAAAATTTAAATAGCCCACTTGGGAGCATAATAATTTACATTTTATTTTTAAATTAGGCATTTTAAAGTGTTAAATTTGTTGGCCGTATTATCCATATATATGTACAAAGGAACTTGCAAGAGAGTGAAGGTCAGCTTTAATTATGGGGCAGTTCGGGGGTTTTTATTATGAATTTTTTCGCAGAAGACTTCTTTTTGAAAAAAAAACTAATTATGTACTTCCAATCCATGTGTTTTCTCGGAATTTGAAACATTTTCCCGTTATCTGACTTTAAATCTATCAAATTTTGCATTTGACGAAAAAAGCTAACCATTATACTTTGCTTCGTTGCAAGCGATAGTAAAAAATCATTTAATTTTATGGCAATAAGCTTCCTGTGTTAGTCCGAGTATCAATATTTTTCTTCAATTCTACCTGTAATGTACTGATAAGGCATCATAATTTTAGGCCGGCAGACTCCACTCTAATATTCGTCAACCTTTTGGGTCTTCTTCTTCTTCTTCTTCCCAGTGGCGTTGGCTGCCTCTCGGCGCCGCGCCATTCACCAGCTCATTATGTAACGACCACAGGCGGCGAGCTCTAGACTCCCTCATAGTCGTTGAGTTTTCTTATGGTAGTTATCTATATTGTGTTATATAAACAGATTGTAGGGGTGGTGTTTAAGGTGTTAGTAGACAATAGCACAACAAAGGATTAGACTCTTTCTCGCTCCCGGGCAACGAAGGAGCATTACACACCCGAAAGTTGCCTCGGGTTACAAGAACCCAGGATGAGAAACTGAAAGAAATGGATTTGTTAGACTTATATATTAATTTTATTGTGATTTAAGAATTTATTTATTAGTTTTATAATTTTAAAGTTGACTTTTGAGAGGACCATCTGAATGTTAAAGGGAGTTAAAAATCCTAATTTAATGAAATCGTTATATAAATTAAAATTGTTTATTTGGTTTATTGGGCATTCAAACAAGATATGGTCTAGGTTTTCTAGTTGGCCGCATTCACAATTAGGGTCTTCCTTAATTCCTATTCTGTACAAATGTTCTCTTGTAAGGCAGTGTCCTGTCCTCATTCTGATAATCGTGGTCAAATGTCGTCTGTCGATATATGTCATGTTATGGTACCATGTTTTATTGGGGAATTTATTTTGGATTTTTTATACCATTTACCTTTATTGTTACGCTCATTTTTCCATTGAGCTGAAAATTTGCCTTTTATTTTTTCTTTTATGATGGGGAAAATTTCATTTTTGTTCAGCTTGAGATTCATTGGAATGGATAGGTTTCTTCCTTAATAGCCAGTTTGTCTGCTTGTTCGTTGCCTGGAATGTTTGTGTGGATGGGTATCCATGCTAATTTTTTGTTATTGATTGATGCTTCCACTATTAGTTGTCTAGTGAGTAAGCTTATATGGTCATTTTTAGGGTTGATCCTGGTCTTATGAGTTTGCTTATGGCACTCCATGAGTCACTGAATATTATGGCTGAGGTTATGTCTTTTTCTAAGCATACAGTCACAGCTTTATTGATGGCTACTGTTTCTGCCGTGCAAATATTCATGTCTTTAGGTAATTTGGATGAGAACTTGTATTTTAAACTAGGAATGTATATACCAAATCCTGTTTTATCGTGACCTTTTGAAACATCTGTAAATATAAAAGTGTGTCTATTTTTGTATTTATTTGTTTCAGATAGAAATGCCTTACTGTTATCTATAGAGTTTTTATCTATGTTAAGATGTAGGGATTTAATGCTTTTTATTTGATTTTGATAGTCCACTTCGAAGCAGGGTAATCGGTCTTTTATATATATTATGTTTTGATATGGTCGGATTAGTTTTAGTGATTGTATCAATAGTGGGGGTCTCTGTTTTTCCCATATTCCAATCTGCTGTTTGTGTAAGTGTTTAGTGTTTCCAAAATTCTAAGTAACGGATGTTCTTTTAGGTTAAAAATATTTAATAGAAATTTGGTGGACAACCATAGCCTACGATGTTCTAGGTTAATTTCTGCTGTTTCAGCTAGAAGGGCATTTATGGGTGTTGATTTCATACATCCAGAAATAAGTCTCAATCCTTGGTAAAAGATTGTATTTAATTTGTATATATTTGTTTTGGACGTAGGTATTATAAACATTGATCCTTGGTCTAGTTGAGATTTTACGAGACCATTGAAGGCCATATGGATCGTTTTGGGGTCTGCACCCCACCATACTCTACAGATAATTTGATTACATTGATAAATCTTCTCGCTTTGTTGCATATGAAGTCTATGTGTTTGTCCCATTTAAGGTTTTGGTTGAATAATACTCCTAGATATTTAATATTTTCCTTGTAGGGTATGATACTATTATTTATTATGATATTCGGAGGGATTCCATTGCGACGACCTTTAGTGAACCATACCGCTACACATTTGTTTGTTGAGATTAGGAAATTATGTTTAATGAGCCTTTTATTTATTTTTTTCTAGTGCATAATTAATTTTGTTGGTTATTTCTGTCATGTTTTTGCCTTTGTATAGTAATATTAAGTCATCTGCGTAGCTTAGTAATATCACACCTTTGAGGTCAATTTTAAAGAGAGAGATTAGCATTATGTTAAAGAGTAGTGGGCTTAGAGGTGAGCCCTGAGGGAGTCCGGATCTTGTTTTCTGTGGGCCTAAAATTTTGCCTGTATTGTCCTTGACATATAAGGTTCTGTCTGATAAAAGATTATAAATAAGGTTGGCTAGTGATGGTGGAATTTTGTATTTAATTAAGTATTTGTATAACTGATATATGTTGACCCTGTCATAAGCATTTTTAAGTCTAGGAGGACAGCTACTGTTTGAAGATTTTGGCTAAAGCTTAGTTGGATGTATGATGTTTTAAAAGCTATATTATTATTTATGCCCATTCCCTTTCTGAATCCTACTTGGTTATATGTAAAGCAGTTTTCGGTTTTCTGATAGACATTCTATTTTGTTTTTAATTAAAGTTTCTATAGTTTTACGAGGGCATGACCCTAGTGCTATTGATCGAAAGTTGTCCGGGTTGTCTGGGGTTTTATTTTCTTTCAGTAGCGGAATAATCTTGAACGTTTTCCAGGATTCAGAGATGTTGTTGCCTTGTATATTTTAAGAAGATGAGATAAGAGTTTGTATGGTAAGTTCCCTAACATTGTATAGGATATGTCATCTAGGCCTGTTGCTGTTGTTTTTTTCTTATCCAGACTTATTTTGAGTTCACTAATGTCAAATAGTTCAATTTCTTCTTCATCTTCCAGGAGGTTGTATTCTGGGATGATATTAATTGAAGTGAGGTTATTTAGAATGGTTTCGGCTATGTATGATGGAGGAAGTTTTTGTGTTTTGGTTTTTACCTGAGTAGAGAATTTGTTAACAGTTTGCCATATGTTTGAGATGTTCATATTTCTATTCAAATTGTTTGTAAATTCCATAAATTTTTAGTTTTTTCTTTTTTTTTTAATCTATTTGTCTTGGCTTGAATGTGTTTGGCCTTTAGGTAGTTGTCGAACCTTTTGGGTCAAATACAAAGGAATAACAGATGTTTACCCGTATTTACGTGCGAATAATGTGATAAAAACCTTGACAGTGGCGGTGCGCTTGAGTTTTGGGAACTTACCCTTCTTAAACAGTTTAGGTAAAATGAAAATCATGTTTCTTTTATATGTGTAAAAAAATTATTTTAAAATTTGTAGTATATCAATATTGTACAATTATAGTTAATAGGTAATAACTATTTTATTAAGAAAACAATGCACATTAAAAATGCATAGTCAAGAAATAATTATTTAAAATATAATCTATACCTAATTAAATATGCTACATAATCTACATCTAGTTATTCACATTTCTCCATATCTGACATACTATCACTACTTGAGTCATATGAGTCTACTTGTATAATTAGAGGTTCAACAGTTGTCTCTACTATTATATCCAAAGACCACATTTTATTTTCTACTTCTAATACATGTTCGACACATTTTTTCCAGTTTTCTGGGGAAGCATTAGATGTGGCAATTTGAAATAGTTTTTTACATCTACTAGTTTAAACGTAGTATTATAGGCTACTTCACCTTTCACTTGTGCCCATATAAGTTCCATGGGGTTTAGTTTGCATAATCTCTCCATTGTCATTTCCAATGGACAATTTCTCGATTCTTTATTAATAAAGATTTTCTTTGGAATTTTTTCCACTGAAAATTTAGACCTCTTAAGATTTTCCAAAGTTTTACTCTACTTATTTCCGGCACGTGTGGATGATTTTTCGCAGCTTGAAACATGACATCTAAAGTAGGGATTTTTTTCGGTAAAAGAACTATGTACAATTGGTCGAATTGTTTGTTTTGTGTCGTCTGTTATATAAAGTTCTGTTTTGCCCGGTCGCTTTTTTGGTGGAATTATACCTCCCTCTTTTTTTGTTTCAAAATTCTGTAAATTGTCGCTTTTTCCACCCCAGTCATCAACGCACATTTTTGAACACAATCGTCCACACCTAAATTAGAGCTTTGATCATTTTTAATATAATCGAATACTTTTTTAACAATCAGCTTTTCGTTTACAGTTAAATGTCCGAAACATGCGCGTTTCTGCGGAGAAACCATTTTTACAATACTGTAATACTTTGAACAATACTCTAACAATTTATAAAAACTCAGTTGCACATACGGAAAGATACTAAAATATATATAAAATTTATAATCCTTATTTGACGCAGTTTGGTGTATTTCTACCTGTTCTTTGCACAGAGACTGGTGCGCCTGTGGTTTACAACCTTCTAACCGTCCCAAGACATTTTTATTGCTATCACTTGCAACGAAATAGAATATAACAAGCCGTATCTGTTTGTATTGGTCGTAAAAAATGACAATAAAACATTTTTTTAACACCTATAATTGTACTCTCTTGTTTTTCCCTAAAACATGTAATTTTCAGTTAATCGCGAAAAACCCATTAAAAACGACGATTTTTCCTCCGAAAAATTGTTCTTTTAGTTAAGTTTTACAAAAACAAAATAAAAATTATTTTTTGCTTAAAATAACATTTTTAATCGATTTTTGTGGTAAAAAATTAATAAAAAATGTTTACCCCCTAGCGGGGTGGCAACCACTCCCACTGTTTTGGTTCGATATATGTAGGTTTTGATCCTTAGGCTATTGCCTACCTTCTGTTAAAATTTTAAGTCAATCCATGCCGGACCAGAGATTTGCCAGGTTTTATCTTTTTTAAGCTTTATTTCCTGTAGTACTTCGCGGATTGTACAAAGATAAAAAAATTAATGTGTAACAATTAAAACGTTTGGGATTAAGCCTGTGCTTGTATATTAAATTATAAGGCATTACAAAAATACGTCAATGGGACATTTTTTATTCAAACAAACTTTATAATAACTGTGGTTTTTACTGTCGACCAAAAAATAAATTTTATTGTTAGTAAGAATATTACAAGAAAACAAGAATATAACCTTACTAGTTTCCTCGAATTTTAAGTTATTAAGAATTGCATGCCTACCATTAATTTATGCTAAAATATTCTTAAAAATACATATATATGAAGAAGTTAATATCTTTTATCTATTAAGTGTTTTTTTACTTACATTATGTTACATCTACTACTAAACTTAAGTTTATTTCATATTTTGTTATACTTCTGGTGATTTATTATGCAGTGTTTATTATTAAGAATATATCAATTTTTATCTTTGCATTTAAACAAAGGGGATGGTATTGGCCGCCACTTCCCTGATTGGAAATGCTTATTTATCTGTGTTTGCAGCAATTCTTGCAAAACAAAAAGGTAAAAACACATTTTTTTTACTTTAGGGGAAGTCTGGGAAGCCCCGCACACCGGGTAACGCCGTACACCGTTAATAATTTCTAAACGCAACCGCTACTCCGACTGATATCTAGTACTCAATACAAACATTAAGGGGGTATTCAAGCAAGCAAGCAAGGGGATATTCTAGTCTAGAAATTAAAATAATTGAAAAAAAAATTGTTTTTTCATAATTCGATAGATTAGGTACTTAAGAATATCTTCCTAAAAGGATTTTTCAAAATTCGAATTATTTTTAAAGTTACAGCCGTTTTGGTGACGTGGCAACTAGACCGGTTTAAGGGGACGATTTTAATGGTAGGTTTACATCTGACATTTATTGCATGATAATTTATGTCAGACAAAAATTCTGGCTAATGTAAACGGTCAAAAATTTATCCTATTCTATTTTACTTTCGGCTTTTGACTTTTACACGTAATGTATTCAGCCATGGTCAAGTGGTTGTGGTCAAAAATTTATGTCTGATAGAAATTTTTATTGTTTACATTAGCTAGAATTTCTGTCTGACATAAATATCATGCAATAAATGTCCATGTAAACCTACCATAACAATAGGCGATCGGAGGGTGGGCTACCCGTATGAATAACTCTCTCTCCTTCTTTCCATGATACTTCTAGTAGTACTACATAAACTACATCATGTAGGAGCTGGGATAGCTGATGGGAACGTATGGTATACTCGTATGTAGCATGCTATTGCATAAATATTCTCTGAATATCTCTGTATCGCCTAAACCAACAAAAATTAAAAATTTTAAATTTGATATATTTTTAAAAAATTCAAGAATAGTAGTAAAAAAATCGGTCTATATTTTTGAGAAGCCACCATTTTTGAAAAAAAAATCAGTTGTCAGCAAAGTCGGTTTACTGACGATAGTTGAACGTGACAACGTCATTAGAAAATACTGATGGAATGGTTGCTATAAACAATTGACTCCACATTCACTTTTCACTGCACTTCATACTTGACAAAAACATGTAAATGTATTATTGTATAGCAGCTGTCCACGCGGACTGCTCACTCAAGTAGAAGAGAAACAGATGTTGAACGCTGCCGAACGCGGAGGCCGATTGAGCCTTTTTGTCGCTCGTTCCGCGCTCTCGTTGTACTTCAAGTCTTAAATGGAACGCCTCAGAGCCAGATAACGCCGCATGAGTCATGTTTTTTGGTGGGTGCAGCCGGCTCCATCAAATTATAGGACGTTGCCACGTCAATTTTTTTTTATTATTTTCCGTGGTTCAGGCCATAACGACATTCGTATTATTTAAGAATCTGTCAATTTTTTATTTTTAAAATCACCATAAGGAATAGAAATCGTGGCAACCAGGACATGGCGTTTTTTCTCCCTTCACTTTAAGGACGCATAACATGAATATTCATTTATTTTTGTTAAAATTAATTTTATTTACTCTTTATATCAAAATAAAGAAATAATAAAAAAATAGATAGTAAAAATATCAATTGCTCAATTTTATTCATTGAGAAAAAATGATCGAAATTCGAGTCTCTAGACTAGAATACCCCTTTAAAGCTAAAATGCTAACCTAGCTGATTTGCGCTCTGCGAAGCTGCTTTTAATCGTCGTCGATATAAGTTTTCGATGAAGGTTGGTATTTTTTCTTCTGTGAAAATTCAAACGTTACTATGATACGTAATTATTAATTTGAATCATTAATATTTCAAAATGTAGGTAAATAATTGTATTTTTTAGGCATTATTAAAATATTATGTTTTGTAAGGATTCAAAAAAAACCGTAAGAATGGGTTATCTGGTAATACCAACGTCGTTGGGTAATACCGCTCTGGCCAAGGTGACACCAAACCCTAATTTGCCATTTACCTCTGTAGACATTTCATGTTTTGTTAGAAAAAACAACAATGTAATTTATCTATAATATTTTTAAATAAAATATAATATTTTATATGTAAATTTTATTATGTTGGGATTTACCTTTTAGTCCACTGTCCATAATTTTATTACTTAGAAGAATCTGAATGTTTAGGACTTATAATAAATATTAGACAACAATAAAATATGGTTTAATTTATTTAAAAATGTTTTATTTTATAGTAAAAAGTATCTTAATTGGTAAGAGGCCTTGTCCACCATAAGTGGACGGCGTTATCCAACATATGGTGCATCTCCGCTTATTGGTAGGGTCTTAAAAAAGGTAAAGTTTTTTACTGAAAACCTTCACCTATCCAAAAATTAAGCATGCCCCAATATAAACAATAGATTTAGGAAATTATTGCCGTTTTTAATAGAGACCTATACAGGGTGTAATTTAATTGATGGCAAAGATACAGGGTATGATGCCTTAGCTTATTTTAAAAATAAAAATTTATATAAACACATGTTTGAAACCTCTTAACTTTTGAGATACAGGGTGATAAAATTTCAGAAGAAATCTATTTTTTGAATATCCTAGCTATTCTTTACCCAATTTTGTTTTAATTGGACAATATTATTAATGACATTAAGGGGGTAAATTATCACTAACTTAATTACATTTAATAAGTCCGGTGGCGTCTCGAGAGGCAACTGAAGGAATATTTCCAACAAAAAACGGTACGCAACTGACTATGCAAATGTGTGTAAAATTAAATTAAGCAAATAAAAATACTGCTTTTATGTCTCCTAATTATTTTCCATATCTTGTTTAGTTTAAAAGAAAAAAACAACTTATATGCATATTTTTAGACCATAAAAGAAACATTGCAGAGTCTTTTTTTTTAATTAGGTTTAATGGTTTTTATTTAGCAATAAAGTAACAAAAATAATAAATACTTTTAAATAAGGTTTATATCTAGTATAACAGTTTTTACTAATCAGGTGTTTTCAAATTTTTTTGGTTTTTTGAAAAATTTTAACACCTTTTATCTCAAAAGTTAAGACGTTTAGGACATATTTTCATATAAACTTTTTTTCTAAAAATTTAGCTAAAGAATCATACCCTGTATTTTAGCCATCAATTAAGTTACACCCTGTATGTTACCGACACTTAACAATATTCAAATTTGCTTAGGTGGACGGGGCTTTCCGGAACTCTTCTACTTATTTACACATTGCCACAATTGTTTTTAATTTTAATATTTAGCTGTTATTATTATAAGATTAAGGTATTAAATGGTCTTTGGGTTTTGCGTACACGCTACCTAATAAAATAGGACCACTTTGGTCCTGGTTTAGATTTGTATTGAGCAAAGCCTGCTCAGCCCTATTGACCCTTCAAACTGGCAGATTTCCTGAAATATCCCAAAAAAGACTAAAACTCATATTAAATATCAACGTTTGGTGGGAACTCCGCCACCAATATCAAAAATTAACTATAAAAAATACAAATTAAAAACTTGGATAATATTTAAAATTTAAATTCTAAAATATAAATTTTAAAATTTTGTTATTAAAAATATTAAAAGTTCTAGAAAATACCACATTAAATACAGTGTGTCCCAGGATAGGTGTTACAAGAGGACAAATGGACCAAAATTCAGGAAGTTTTAAACGTTCTTTTGGGAAATCTAGTCGCATGGTCCAAAAAAGATAAATACAAAATTTAACTCTAATTGGTAATTACAGGAAAGGTATAATTAAAAATGTCAAATATTACCAAGAGTAAAGTACCTTTATTTTTAAAAATAGGAGAAAATTTTATTAGTAAATGTTGTAGAGAATTTAATTTTATGTCAAAATATAACGGTTAATAATTTAAGTAAAAAAATGATTATCGCCATTTTTACATACATTAACAGTTTTTAAAATACTTGGTTTAAGGCAGCATTTTTTTTAATTATTTAAAATTATCTAAATATTTTTTGGGGTATTTTTATTTAAATTAAGACACAAGTCCATATACACGTCATATTTATGCATGTCCTTAAATTATGCTTCCTCTTGTCTATTATTAAACTTGTAATGCGTTGGGTAAAATATGGACAATTATTTTTTTACTCTCATGCTTTACCTTTAATTTTTGACATAAAATCCAATTCTCTACAACATTTACTTATAAAATTTTGTTCTATTTTTAAAATTAAAAGTGGTTAGCTCCTCTGGGCATATTTTATATTTTCAGTTATAATTCGCGCTGTATAATTTTGGGTAAAATTTTGCATTTATTAGTTTCGGACCTTGCGACCAGTTCTCCCAATATTTTGTTTTAAAATTCAGAAATTGTTGGTCCACTCTGGGCCCTTTATTATCGGATCCGTTGGTATGACAAAAAAATTCTTAGAATCAAATTTGTAACGAATTTTGTGTTCTGAAACTTTTATAATAAATATAAATGCAATTAAAAGTAAAGGAAACGACATAGTCGCAGAAAACTAAGTTTTTTAACATTTGACCTGCCATATTTCGAGTTCTTTACACGATATCATAGGGGATTTTTAGGAGATTATTTTTTGTACTAAAATAAAGGTATGTACAGGGTGTCCAGTTTTCGTGTGTTTTCATATACCAGCTCCCTTACTATAAAAGATAGAAAGATGGGGTTTGCGGCTTACTGTCCTATTTTTTTATGAAACTTACATTGCCGCAAACGAAATTTTCATAGCCCCCTTTGTTTCTGACATACAGGGCGATTTTGAAAATTTGTCATTTTTGACGGTCCCCTGTATCTCGATTATTTGGTAACTTTTCAATAAAGTGAAAATGGATTGTTATAGAGTTTTTACGTAGAATTCATTGGCGTAGGTAGTTTTTTCTAAAAAGTTTTGTTTTTGAGTTACGACCCAAACTTATGTTTTTTAAATGGGACACCCTATATATTATTTTTTTATCTTTTTCGCTCTTTTACACGCTTTTCAAAAATATATAATAGTCCATATTTATTTTTTAAAAAAAGGAAAATTTTACATTTTTGTAAAATTTATCATTTTTCGTATAGAAGGCTATGCCCGCAAATCAAAACAAAATTAACAACATCATTTTTATTATAACAACTCTATATTAATACATAATAACTAAGCAACATTAAAAGAAAATAACATATTAATTTATTTTTATTTAGTTTAATTACAAAAATTGCTCGAATTGGGCTCCGTTGTGTTCCAAACATTTTTGACATACTTTTTCAATTTTTCGCAATCCATTTAATAAAGTAATAGGCCTACCCTGCAAAAGCCTAAACGCTTGATGTGTAGCTTCTCGAAGTTGATCAATATTGTGGTATTGCCTCATATATATTTGATTTTCATATATCCCCATAAAAAAAATCCAAAACAGAAAGATCTGGGGATCTTGGGGGCCACCTGACTGGTCCATTCGTACCAATCCATTTATCTGGAAATGTTGTGTCTAAATATTCTCTCACTATTTGAGCATTGTGACTTGGAGCGCCATCTTGCTGGTAATAAATATTATTTAGATCGGCCAAAGGAACATCCTCTAATATTTCCATTAGTGTATCTTGCATTATTTCTAGATGTCTATTTCCGGTTAGCGTTCCTTCATAGATAAAATACTTAATTTTAGGACCAAAAATAAAGCATGACACGCTAAATCCAAACCGACCTTGACGTTCTCGAGGAAATGTTACATATTGGTTCGTTTGGGACCAGTACCTTGAATTGTTTCGGTTTAGAATACCAGAACTAGTAAAATAAGCCTCGTCTGACCACACCACCTTTCTTTCAAAATTTGCATTTTCCTGCAACATTTGTAGGTACCAATTGCAAAAAACTACCCTACGTTCTGCATCACCGGGATGCAAATGCTGGACAAGATGGTATTTGTATGGTCTAAACTTATGTTTCTTTAGTACTAACTGAGTTTTTGATTTTTTAACCCCAACTTCGTCATATATTTTCTGCATGATATGGATGGTTGTACCGCGACAGAAGCCAAAACATTTATTTCATTTTCTTCCCTGTTTTCCTTGTTGTAAAAATTAGGCCTGGGTTTTTAAAAGATCCGTGTTCAATGAGATTGGCTTTGATATTATGAAATATTCTTTTATCGGGTTGATGTCTTTCTGGATACCTACGAAATAATTAGATATGTAACAACAAGCTAGATAGATAGATAATGATTAAGATTTTTATATTTGTTATGAATATTAATGTTACATATCAATTTTTTTGTTAATGCTGAATATTACCAATGTCAAAATCTATTCAAATCATCCGATATGCTCACATTATAATAAAAAACATCCTATAATATATCATTGTTGAGAAGGCTACTTCTTAACCTATAGGCATATAATATACTGTTAAACCTTACCGATTAAAATAAAGCTCCGAGGCTGCGTTGGCGTCTTCATTAGCTTGGATAAAACAAACATACATATCGTGTTTTCATAATTCTCATATCTATTATTTTCTGCCATGTTAAACAATTTTTCACAAAAATAATAAAGTAAACTTCCACATAACAAAAATCCAAATCAAACAAATAACAGTACTATTTGACAACAATAACAATCCATAATGGCGCATTTACAGAATTTTGTTTTTGTCATGGCTATCCGTGATTGACCATCGGAAAATGATAAATTTTACAAAAATGTTAAAATTTTCCATTAAAAAAAATAAATATGAACTATTATATATTTTTGAAAAGCCTGTAAAAGGGGAATAAGATAAAAAAATAATATATAGGGTGTCCCATTTAAAAAACATAAGTTTGGGCCGTAACTCAAAAACAAAACTTTTAGAAAAAACTACCTACGCCACTGAATTCTACGTAAAAAACTCTATAACAATCCATTTTCACTTTATTGAAAAGTTACCAAATAATCGAGATACAGGGGACCGTCAAAAATGACAAATTTTCAAAATCGCCCTGTATGTCAGAAACAAAGGGGGCTATGAAAATTTCGTTTGCGGCAATGAAAGTTTCATAAAAAAATAGGACAGTAAGCCGCAAACCCCATCTTTCTATCTTTTATAGTAAGGAGCTGGTATATGAAAACACACGAAAACTGGACACCCTGTTACAGATATTCAGGTTATTCCGTAAGATTCCGAAGTAAAAGTCTAAGTTAATTGGGCTAAAAATCGACGTTTCGGTGGCAAGTTTGAATAAAAATAAAAAGTTTAAAAATTAACTATTGTTTAGGTCTAAAATTTTAACATTTTAAGCCTTTTTAAAAGATATTAAAAAACCCTTTGACATTAAATGTCAAATATGTTTGTTTGGTTATAGTGACATACCTAACTGGTTGCTGGTGAATTTATTATTTATAATACAAAAACGTTATAAGTTAGTTGATTTTGAGTTTTCTTGAAGAGACTTCAGCATCTAGCAAAGTTAATAATGTGTTATTTAAATTAATAGATATTGATGCTACACATTTATCTTAATTTAATAATATGTACTTACGCACTTTCTTTAATTTTGCGTTTTTTAGAACAAGTTTCCTTTGCTAAAATACTTGAAGAATATTAGTTTATTCTGTGATTGTTTTCAAATGCATGTTGACAAATTTCAGATTTGTGAAAATTTGTGTTTTTTTATGTATATTTTGTGTTCTTTTATGCGTTTAGCTAATGTCCTACATTTCACCTATATAAAATTTATTACATTCACAAGGTATTTTATAGATAACATTTTTGTACTTTTATTTATGTTGTGTGGTTTTGTTTTTGTTAATTAAGATCTTATAGTGATTTTGTGTTTTAAAGATTGTGCGAAGAGGTATTTAATTTCATTTCCTATTCGTAAAAATAAATTTGAAACAGGTCTTTTTTGATTTATATTGTTTATATTTTGATTAGAACAAATTGTTTGATTTTTATCAAATAGACTTTTTACAACCCCTTTTTTAACAATCATCGTGTGATTTAAGTTAAAAATTAAGTATCTGTTTTTATGTGTAGATTTTCTGTAAATTTTTGTTTCAAAAGTGTTTAAGTCTTTTTATGAGAGAGGAAAGGTAGTTGTGAGTTGTTTTCTTTTTCTAGAGTAAATTTAATAGTTGGTTTTTTGAGTTATTGTGTGTTAAAAATTGTTTTAAACAGTTTTCATCATGGATGGTATTTATTTGGGACACTAAATATCAAAGATTTCAGAATATCCCTTTTTTTACTTGTTTTAATTTTTTTGGTTTTTTAGTAGCTACTTTTAATTTAATTTTTGGCGTGTAACCAAATAAATACCATCCATTTAATAAATCCGCCGAACTACAGAATATATCTTCAAGTGTTCATCATGTTGATAAATAGAAAAAATGTTATCTATATATCTTCACCCAACTATAGGTTTATAGTAATAATTTTTTACAAACGGTTTTATTAATATTTTAAATATTTTTTGGGTTTTTGGGTTTTTATACTGACATGGCTTGTACCCAAACAAATAACATCTATTTTCAGTTTGTTATTATCATATTTAACGGTAAAAAATATCCTTCGTTATTTATTTTTAAATTTTTAATTTATTCTGGCAATAATTTATTAGGTTTTATGATTACGTTATTATATGTAATTTAACTCGCGACAATAATTTTTAACATATGCAATTAAATAAAAGATGACCATGGAAAACAAATACAAGATTCCTGCTAAAATGCTTAAATTTGGCTTACTTTTGTTTTTCACGGCCATCCTCTGCCTACATACAAAAATTAATCGTCGTGTGTTACATTAAATATTAACCTATTAACAAAACCTGATCAAAAGTTCTAAGGGTAAAAATTTAACAAAATAAATTAGTTTACTCTTAAAATAGGATTATTTTTAAAATTATTTGCTTTATTAAATTTTTCGTATAAATGGATTCGCCATTACAGTTAAAAAAAAATACGAAAATTAAAATAAGATAGTTTAAAGAAAAACAAGATTGTGTGTGGCCCATTTTTAGCCAATATCAGCAATAAATGACAAAATATGCAATATCTCAGAAAGGATTTGGGGGAAATATAAGGTGTAATACATTTTTAAAGGTAATTTTTTAACCATTTTAATACTGAAAAAATATTCAGGTTATTTTATTTCTCTAATCTGTATAAAAATTACTATAAAAATGTTTTTACAGAATAAAAAAATCCATTAAAAATTATACATAAAAACATTTTTATGGTAAACGCTTTTATTAAAATAAAAATAATGTAAGTTATGTACTTAAAATTAAATAATTATTAAAAAAAAATGAACTGACTACAAAAAAATTATTTAAAGTCACTAAGAAGTTAAAAATAATAAAAAAAAATCGGGTAATAGCATATTGCATAAAAGTATAAAATCTTTTGTTTATTTAGTTGTACATTGAGTAATTGAGGACATATATGTTATTACCAGACTTCTTTTTTTTATTATTTTATGATTTTTAACTTTTTAGTGACTTTCACTCATTTTTGTAGTCGGTTCAATTTTTTAAAAAGATTATTTTTAGCTTTTTAGTTTCCTTTTAGTACAATTAAATAGGTAAATATTCACAAAAAACAACACTACTAGTACCTCTTTTTAGCGATTATATATATATATATATATATATATATATATATATATATATATATATATATATATATATATATATATATATATATATTTATATATATATATACATATATATTATGAAGCACAAGGAAAAAATGCCCTACTGTCTTGGTGTATTATACAAAGTATTCTACCCCCTTTAAAGACAGTCAAAAGAAAACATCCTGCTTTTCTATGCTATCCATCACGACTCTCTCCCCAGACCGGTTTCGCCTGCCTTACAGGAACTCATCAGTGAGGTGTATCGAGTCGTGGTGAATAGCATAGAAAACAAGCGTCTACTTATTAGACAAGTTTCATTGTCTAGCGATAGGATATTAAATCCTGCCGTTGATGCCCTACTGAAATCGCATCCAGTAAATACGAGCATCAATTGTGACGGGGTGGCTATATACGTATATGTTATGAAGCACAAGGAAAAAATTCCCTACTGTCTTGGTGTATTATACAAAGTATTCTACCCCCTTTAAAGACAGTCAAAAGAAAACATCCTGCTTTTCTATGCTATCCACCACGACTCTCTCCCCGATACAGCCTCACTGATGAATTCCTGTAAGGCAGGCGAAACCTTAAAAATGTAAATGTAAAACGGTAGCAGAATCAGTGAAAATTTACCCGAAAAATATTTTCTTATCACGTTAGTAAAAATATCTACCTGGTGTCTTACTTAAAATAGGAGAGCTAATGTCGTTTTGAGCTTAACCAGAAGTTATAGAAGACAACTAAACTTATAAAACAATGCAGATTTATGAAATATACTTGCATACCAAATTTTATTTCGGTATTTGAAAAAAAAATTATCGGTGTAACTCACACCCGGTATTAAAGTTAAATTTTCTCAAAAACTACAAAACTCATTTTAGAAAACTAAAAACCATAAAAAAGATAATTTAAATTCCTTAAAGACTATTTTTTGTGTTGGTGGAGGGGAATAACTCTAAACAAGTAAGTTTTTAACAAAAAATATTTCTACTTAAAATAATTTAAAAATGTTTTAATTTTTTTTTGTATGTTACCAAATATATAATAAAATTATACTGGGTGACTGGTTTCAATTGGAATGCACTGAGTAGTACTGTATGGTACTTCTGGATTTAAAAAACCGGACAAAGAAAAATTTGTTAAAGTTGAATCCTAAATACCTTTTTGGTTTTTAAATCGATTTTAATTATCTTTTTGTTCAATGGTAGCTTCTTTTATCAAGATTATTATTTAATTGCAAAAATTTTTTAAAAAATAAATATTATACAGGGAAGAGCCAAATGTTGCATTTTGACCAAAATTTTCGAACACCCCGTGAAATAATTTACAGGCACAAGTTTTCCCAGGGTAATGGATTTTAAAACCCCATCTTTTTTATTATTTCTAAAAAGAAACACTGATTTTTAAAGAACACAATGTCAAATTGGGTAAAAATTTGGTATGTTGTAGTTCTCGACTTTTTGATGAAAAGTTATCATTAACCCAACGTGATCCTATGAATAGTTCTCAAGATATACAGTGACCGCCAAAGAGTTGGACACATGGAAAAAAATATTTGAAATATTTTTTTACAATCGTCTCTGCTTATCCAGTAACCTAAAAAGCAATTATGAAATCCGGCTTACGGGTGTCGGCTGGAGGGATAATTAATAAAAATTATGATATTCAGACATATAGAATAAGTTATATTTTTAAAAAACATGGTTTTTACATCAATATGCTTTAAGAATAGTATAAAATATGTATTCTTATATTTTTTTAAGTCACTCGAAAAAAAACAATAAAATTAAGAGTATAGCAAATTTCAGAGCCATGAGGAACCTGAAGATATGTTAAGGCGTTTAGATTTTAACATGAGTTTATGTATATCCTGAGGCATATTTTGACGACTGTACGAAAACGATTTGAAAAAAAAATGTTTTTATTCCACCCTAATCGTCACATTTGGTCAAATCCACTGATGAGTTAAGGAGACGAGACACGAAACACGAGAATGAGGACGGTAAGGATACGAAGAGATTACTCGGTAGAGCTCTCTTAGTAATTCTGATAATTTGTGGTAATAGTGAGTAAATTCTACGTATCTGCCACCTCGGACTTACAACCGGGTCGTGGGGTTAATGGGATTTTGTCCTGTTCCCCAGACAGACCGTGATGCACTTGCCAGAGCAAGGCATACTCTGTATGTTCTACTCTTTTCATTAAGGTGCTCGAACACATGTAATACACTTTTTGGCGGAACTTTTTATAGCGCAATAATAAAATGTGTAATATGTTCACACATGCATTAAAAATCTGTGTGAGTGGCTCCATAAATAACTTATGCAAGTAAAAAGTGTCAAAAAAGCTTGAGAGTTGAAACATAGTACGCCACTATTATTGCAAAACATAGACTGCCACTTTTTAATAGGTTGTTTTACTAATTTCAAATACAATCTTGTGTTGCGTGGGATCTCAGTTTTATAGTTCTGGTAAAGGGAAATTATAAATTTTAGTAAAAATAATGCATTCTGATGATGACAAAATACAACCAGCTTCTTTAACATACTAGCAGTGTTACATATTGCTTTTTCCTATTTTACTTTATTCTTAAAATAACTTAATATTCTATAGGCACTGATAAGCTTTTATTAAGCTTATTAAATGCAAAAGTTTTCTTAAACATCCATTTATTTTTTGGGCCGGCTATTATTCTGTTAAATACTTAACAGTAAACTTAATTATAACCTCTACTATTCTGTACCCTCTTGCGTTAAAACTGCACAAGATAAATGTTTAGCCACTCGATATTCACCAACACTTCTGTACATTTTAATATTGCGCAAGTTTAGTAACTCTGCTTGTAGCAATTTTTATAGTGTACCCAACTCGAAAAACGTAGAGGAAATTTTGAAAATGGCAACAATATTCACACAGTGCAATACGAGAATGGAGCCATTTTCAATGCTGCGCAACACAAAAGTGTACATGTGTGCGAGCACCTTTATCCATACCAGTGCCAATACGCGTGTTGCGCGTTTTGTTCTCTTGGACTCATCAGAGTCACCTGATGCAGCGGATTGTTAAGTCCGTATTATTACCGACCTCATTCTCGTGTTTCGCCGCTCGTCTCCAAAACTCCTTAGCGGATTTGATGAAATGTGAAGATATCTGTTTATCACTTTGATGTTTCTGCTCTCCTTAGTCCGTTGGCGACTGTTGATTTTCACAGTCCGCGGGAGGTGGTGCATGGTTTGCATCAGACGCTCAAGTCCTAATAACATTAGGTTGTAAATGTTAAATATAAATTAAAAGTAAATACAAAATTTTTGCTAATTCTCATTTAATAAAACGACATTTTCTTTTTAGTGAATATTATAACGACAGTTCAATGGTTATCGACTTATGTTGGCTTTCCTTGCACTGTATGGTTAGGATTAACACCTATATATATCACAACGGATCCCACAGAAATAAAGGCAATTTTAAACCATCCCAAATGTTTTGGAAAAGCAACTATGTATGATTCTCTTCATAATTGTTTTAAAAATTCACTTCTGTTGGTTCCATGTAAGTATTTGTCTTTTGTAGTGTTTTAAAATATTTTAAGTTTCTAACAAATTACAGGACCGGTTTTGAAAATCTAGGTTTATATTTTGTCTAAAAGTGAGAGATGGAACCCACACCAAATATGGATTGTAGTCCATTAAGTGTGCAACAAATGGGAAACTTTTTAATTTGTAATTTGTCAGAAAATTTAATTTTTATTAAGATATAAGAATGGTTTCAAAAATATAGTTTGAGTTTTAGCAGTGGCCTGTTATAAAAAGTCTAAGGATATACAGGGTCGGGCGAAAAAAATTTGGGAACTGTTTTGTAATAACATGTTTATCAGTCAACGTTGTGACAGGCTTGTTAGTCCACGAGTGTTTGTCCTAACCTCAAAAAATCAGTTTTGTCAAGTTCGTGGCAATTTTTAATTTTATATATATTATATTTACACCTGCAGATAAGAACATGTTTGTTTCCCTATTTTAATTAGTTTTTTCAAAACATATAATTTTTATAAAATGTCCGTTGAAGGGCAATATGGGGTACCAAAAAAGGTCAAAAAATAAAAAAATAAAAAAAAACCATTTTGACAAAGAAAATGAACAGCAAGAACAATGATGATGAAAATAGTATCCTTGCTTCTACTACCATAAAAAAATACTTGGATTCGGATAAAGAATGTGTCGCATGTTCTCTCTGTGGAAAGTGGGTACACTGCAGCTGTGCTGGGATAGACGACGAGGTAATATTTGTTTACCCCATCTAGTCCCATAGGGTACCCCATGTTATCTTACCATTCGGGGCAAGATGGGGTCCACGTCTGCGCTATTTAGGGCTATGTGCCGCGCTATTCGGCGCGGCGAATTGTTGCAAGTCTGGACGAAGCATTAGATAAAAAAATATAGTTTAAGTTAAATTTTGTAAAAAGGTATTTATTCTTGCATATATTTATTAAACACTATTTAAAAGTGGATAAGCTATAGCTACGTTAAAAAAGCATTAAATGGCGTGGCGCAGTGGACAGAGCTTTGATCTTCGAAGCCAGAGGTCGCCGGTTCGATTCCCAGCGGGGGAGGCATATTTAGGTAGTAGTTATTTAAAAATAACGACCATGGTGGCACTACCGCGTTGTCTAAAAGCTACTGTGACATGCATAACTGCATGTTTCAGTACTTGGACAACGTTGACGGAACAGGGGAACGATGGGTTAAACATCTAATAACCCAACACCCACGGTACTCTGGTATTTAAGCATATGCCTTCGTGGGATGTCAAAAACTTTAAAAAAAATAATAAAAATACGTATTATACGGAGGCAACTAAAATTTTCAAAAAAATCGAATAGAAGGCCATAACTTAGTATCTAGGCGCAGCTTTTAACTATACATTTTTTATTTTGTTTTATGTTTAAAAATAAGGGTAGGTACCGTACTCCTAGGCAGTTTTCAGACTTTTTTGGCTTACCCCATATACCCTTAGGTACCCACGACATTACTAGAAAGTCTCATTTTCTTGAGAAATTTTATACGATTTTAAAATTATGGTCGAATGTATCGTTAATAGGATGCAGATTTCTGATGTTTCAGATTTAAGGTGCTCTTAACTTTTCTATTTTAAATGAAAAACCCTAAATATTTTCCTAAAAATAAATTCTACAACAAATTTTAAGCAAATACATGTACTACATGCTATATCTATATTTATTGGTTTTTGAGAAAATGGCGTTTAAAAATGGCGGTAATACAAAACTTTTGTACTGCTTCATCAACAATGGGTGGGCAAGGAATATCTCCACAAACAAATAAATAACTGAAAAAAACATCAATGGTGCTTCACTTATTTATGATTCAGTTGAAGCTCATACTTGTAAACAATTTAAAAGGTGGCTAAAATGTCATTAGCGTCCGCAAAATGGGAGAAAAGTGAGCTAATTGAGAGGTTAGGCGTTACCATTTGTTTACTAGCTACAAACTTATAATTAAAAATAATATTAACAATTTTATTCTGGGTATTAAGGCTAATTTAATTGTAAAATTAAAAAATATATATTTAAGGTATTACTTACGGGTGTAATTAATTTAAATATTTACTTATAATTTACTTTTCGCACATTTCTTACATGATTTATTACCTGATTTGCTTGATGATTTAACATTTTTTTGCGATATTTCTTTACATATTCCATAACAACACCGCTTTGTTGTTCCTTTTCGTACGGACGTCATAATTTTAATGGATTATAAATATTTTTTTCCGGTTGGTTTTAGTTACTACTATCTACTTTTTTCACTTTTTTAAAAGATTAATTAACTTAAATGATTCAGTTATTTACAAAAAAAAAGAATACGAAAAAGATGGATAATTTTCACGCATGCCCACAAAAAATAGTGATAAGAAGGCCTATTAAGATGCAAAGGTGGACTTTGTAGTTGATAACTAGATCTTTTGATTTGGTTAATGTGACATTACTGTTACATTGCATTCATGCCTATATAAATAAATTCTAGCAGGCACTGAAACAAAACACTAAATAAAGAGTGACAAAAAATCCTTAAAAAAGTAACTTTTTGACATCTTATGTAGTGTACTAAAATGAAGTATTTTATCTGTATAATATCGATAAAAATAGCATTTTTAAAACGGTTGCAGAAGAACAATCTTTATATTGTCCAGTCATTTAGTGTAGATTTAATCCAGTATTTAAAAAAAAATGAGATACCCAGCTGTAAATTCGTATAAACTTGTATTTTGGCATCATAAAACTATTCTCAAAATTCACATATGATTCGATGGCCGCAACTTCAAAAAACAGGGGGTCAAAATTAAAAAAAAAACATTTATAAATGCATCAAATGTCATTTTTAATAAAAACATTATTAAAAATTTTATTTCTTCTTTATTCTTTTTATTTATTGAAGAATGATTACTATTGATACGATTTATATTATAATATTTTTTTAAAGTGTAATTAAATAAATAATAATTAATTGAAAATAAATAATTAATAAAAAAATATTTAAATATGATGTAATTGTAAATAAAAAATTAAAAATTATTTTTTATTTAAATTCAGTAATAATTATTAAACCTTATATGAGCTGATTTTAATGGGGACTACCAATTGATTTCAAATAATATTTAAACTGCGCTCGCCCTGCCTCTATCTTAAAAACGATTTAACATATGAAAAAATATGTAAAACAGAAACTCTTTATAATATTATATTATAAGTCGTTTTTTACATTTGATCCCCGAATCATATGTGAATATTAAGAATAGCTTTATGATGCCAAAATACAAGTATATAGAAATTTACAGCTGGAGATATTAACTTTTCTAGGTAAACACCCTTAAATGACTAGGCTTTATACTCCCTCAGACCGTCAATATTAATAAGAATAATATTGACATTGATCAACAATATTGGACGTTTAAGGGGTTTATTAAAACAATAATATTTGACGCAATTATATTACAGACAATAAAATTACCCCGTTAAATTATTCAAAAGGTGTTGATATAATTATTATGTGTGCAAGGTATATTGATATTGTCGTATCCTAAAAAAGGTTGTTGTGCGTTGCCTCCTTCTTTTCTTTTTACTCACGACCATAGGCGCAATTTGGGGGCTCAGCCCTCCCAAAAAGAAAATTAGACAAAATTAGTCCCCCAAGATTCCCAGTATCCAAGCCGAAACTTATGTGACTAAAACCCAAAAGCGATTTTTATGTCAATGTGCCACTTTTACCTAACTGCAGGTCATTTTGTGGCAGTAATGACAAATAAATCCCTTTATCTTTCCCAAATTGTTTTGCAAAGTCTCGAAGCTTGCCTCATACCTTTCGGGACTACCAAGACTACAGGCCCCCATAAAAACCTAAACAAATTGCGCCTTTGCTTACGACCAAAATAGACGCAATTAGAAGCAGTAGATCCATTTTTCCCGACAGGATAAATAAAACTGATAGTTTTTTAATTGATTGTATTAATATTATTAACAGGTACCATTTGTTCTTCAATATATTGCATCAATAATATTGTCCGTCTGAGGGAGGCTTAATAGTTTGGGGGTCAGGGCTGTTTCGTGGCCGATGAGTGTCCATTGAGATTTAGAGTGTATTCCTATGACTTTTGACCCGCTGAATTTGAATTTTAAACTTGCAGTGACGGGAATTTATTATTCGCTTCGATTTGATTAATTTTGTTTAAATGTCAGTTGGTTCAAACTGCTTTAAAGAAATATTAAATTAGAATAATAAAAATCTGTATCATACAGTTTTCCTAAAAACAATTAAAAATTTGAATAGGAGGCCATGACTTTGTATTTAAGCATAACTTTTAATTCTAAAAACTTTTTTATTTAACATTTTGTTGTATTTAAAAAAAAGTAACTTTTTTTATTAATATTTACTTACCTACGCACTTTCTTTAATTTTACGTCGTTTACAACAAGATTCCTTTGCTAAAATACTTTGAGCATTTTAATTTATTCTATGATTGTTTTTAAATGCATGTTGACAAATTTTAAATTTGTGAAATTTTTTGTTTTTTCTGTATATTTTGTGTTTTTTTATGCGTTTAGCTAATGGCCTACAAGTTTCACCTATATAAAATTTATTACATTCACAAGGTATTTTATAAATAACATTTTTTGTACTTTCATTTATGTTGCGTGGTTTTGTTTTTGTTAATTGAGATCTTATAGTGTTTTGTGTTTTAAAGCTTGTGCAAATAGGTATTTAATTTAATTCATATTCGTAAAAAAACATTTGTAATAGGTCTATTTTAATTTTCTCTTTGGTTTGATTATCAAATTTAAAAAAAAGTTTGATATTAAAATCAAGAGTATAATTATTTTAAATTAAAATATCTTTAAAAAAATAATTTTCAGTGTTTATATTTTGATTAGAGCAAATTATTTTAATTCTATCAAATAAACGTTTGTTGTGTGACTTAAATTTAAATGTAGGTATCTGTTTCTATGTGTAGTTTTTTTGTAAATTTTTGTTTCAAAAGTATTTAAATCTTTTTATGAGAGAGAAAAGGTAGTTGTGAGTTTTTTTCTTTTCTAGAGTAAATTCAATAGTTGGTTTTTTGAGTTAATGTGTGTTAAAAACATATTTAAACAGTGGTCATTATGTTGATAAATAGAAAAAATGTCATCTATATATCTCCACCCAACTATGGGTTTATAGTAATAATTTTTTACAAAATTCGATTAAAATTTCTCTTACTTTACTCCTAAGCGTTTTTGGCTTTTTTTACCTACTCTGTATATCACTTAACTTTTAATGAAACTAACTACTGCTAATACAGTTTCGGATTATGCACCAACTTTTATGATAAATACTTTTTACAAATTGCAAATAAAAAAGTTTTCCATTTGTTGCATACTTAATGGGCCACACTGTATAATAAGTATGAGTGTACGTAAGGCCATAAATTACAATATTTTCGAAAATACGATTTTATTTTCACTAAAATTATTAAATACTTATTTTATTTACCTTTATAACTTCTTACATATGTTCTTCTTTATTTCCTATTTGATTAAATATTAATATTTATAATAGCTTTGTTCGCGGGTCTAGTAATGAACCGATTCTGAACCAGAACCGAACCGCGAACGATTTTCTATACAGCTGAGGGTGTATTCTAACCTAGCCTTTTGGTTAGGATTTTCCATGGTTAAATTGGATACTATATAAAAAAATTAAACAAAAAGGTAAATTGTTATACTGTCGAATGCCACTCGAGGTCTCTCGAGAGCGAGGGATTTCCTGCCTCCTCTCGTTTTTAACATAAGTACCTATGTGTATTTAACTAAAGATAAAATTCAAACAAATGGTAAAATCTTGTAATATTGTCTATATTTTTTAATTAAATCTTTATTTATTTTATTGCATACATACATTCATACGGAATACAATTAAAAATCCTTTGTTTATATACGTTTAGAATCACAAAAATATAAAAAAATATTCAACAGGTATATTAACCGGCATAAAAAGTGGCAAAAACAAAAATAAACTGTAAAACAACGGTTTATTTCTGTACCACAAAAACAGAAAACAGCTGACCATGTCGACAATGCGCATGAAATTCCGAACTGAACTTTTCGTTCCAACAAAAATCCCAGGACTGCTAATCAGGTTACGAACCGGTAACGAACTGATTCTATTGTAACCCGCGAACACAGAACTGTTACTAAAAATTCAGGATTTTACTAACCGCGAACGCTGTTTTTTTCACTGCGCATGCGAATAGTCCCAGAACCGGTTTAGAATCGAACCCGCGAACAAAGCTAATAATGTAAGTACATGATACAACTAATACAAAAGGTAGGATCTTGCGCATGACGTTTATCACGTGACCACCGTCTCTGACGTAGTAGTGTGACTAAATTCGTAAACAAAGTTAAAATCATACGTTTGTTTTCGTGTTTTTAACAGTTTTTTGCCGTTTTACTTTGCTTTTTGGCAGTTTTGTGACTTTTAAACTAGTAAGGTATAAAATAATTTGTTTTTAAGTGCTTTTAACAGTGGTTTATTACGTAAGTTCCGTTTATGCTCATAATAACATTTTAAGCTAGTTAACATCAAATAATATATTCTTAGATTAGCAGTAATATTATTTTTAAAAAGATATTTTTACATACTCCTCCTCATATTTAAAAAATGACGAAAAATTTACAAATGTTGCAGGCTTTCTTGGGACCCAAATTTAAATTTCGCGCCGAAAAAGTCACAATGCTACGTCATGCGCAAAGCGAACCAATTTGGAATCGCTGTTGATGTTACCTTTTTGTAAACTTTGTATCATGACGTAAGTACAGTATAAAAATACTTTTAAGTTGTCGCGCATTTTTAAAAAGTGTGTATAGATGGTTCCATATTGAATTCATTTTTAAAGCCATGCCGCCAAGTGCACAAAAATTAATAAAGTTAACAAACCTTTTCGAATGCACATAGCCTCGGACAGAGCCTAATTACATATTATTAGATAAATAATAAAAATACATTGCTAAAACACGTATCACCTACTTACAAAACATTCTCTTATTTCGGCTCTGTCCTACTATAAAACCGGTAGCACGTGGCGTGGTACTAGAAACTCGTCGGGTTTAATATTTTTTGCTGCAATAAATAATTGTTCACAAAAGGGTTTCTTTACTTTATCATTTTTTGTGTACTTGGCGGCATCGCTTTCAGAATGAATTAAATATGGACTTGTATAGTTAGTAGCTGCAACTATTTGTTTTTAATAAACATTTATTCGTTACTTAAATATTTAATATATTTTTAGTATTGTAAAATGTAAATTTAAATTTCCCACCTTCCAATGTTTCCAATAATTAAGATAGTACTTGTTAATTGGTAATAAGTACAGTGTGTCCCAGGATAGGTGTTACAAGAAGACAAATGGACCAACATTTTTTGAACTTTAGAACAAAATTTTGGAAAAACTGGTCGCATGGTCCAAAACTAATAAATATAAAATTGTACTTCAATTGTTATTATACAGGGTGAGTTATAACTAAAAATATGAAAAATTCCCTAAAACTAACTACTTTTATTTAAAAAAATAGAACAAAATTGTATAGGTAAATGTTGTACAAAAATTAAATTTTGTGCAAAAATTTAAAATTAAAGCATGAGAGTAAAAAAATGTAATTGTCAATTTTTTACATTACGCATTACAACTTAAATAATGGGCAAGAAGGAACAAAATTTTAAAGAAAAATTAATAATTTAAAATATTTTTTTAAATTCGATGCCTTGAGCCAAGTATTTTAAAAACTGTTAATGCATAACGTAAAAAAATTACAAAAATATATTTTTTTAGTTTAATGTTTTAACTTTAAATTTTAACATAAAATTTAATTATCTACAACATTTAATTTCAAAATGTTTGTCCTATTTTTAAAAATAACGTACTTTACTCGGAGTAAAATTTTGTATTGACCAGTTTTGGACTATGCCACCAGTTTTCCCAGAAGGATATTTAAAAATGCCAAAATTGTTGGTCCATTTGTCCTCTTGTAACACCTATCCTGGAACACACTGTATATTCATGCATGTGGTTCTTTGGCATTTATACAGTAAATTGCATAACAAGTGTCGAAAGTAATATATTGTACACGAGTGAAAATGCTGTCGTACGACGCGATAGCCGAGTGTGAGTGTGGAATAATAATTTCGACACGAGTCATATACAATATTTTTTAATTATTTAAAAACAATTAATAAATAAAGAAGAACATATGTAAGAAATGAATTAGGTAAACAAAATAAATATTTATAAATTTTAGTGAAAAAATAAAATCGTATTTTTGGCAATATTGTAATTCATGGCCTTACGTACATTCATACTTATATATACGGTTTTAGCCGTTCGGTGCGTAGAGACACGCGCACTTTACAACTGATTTTTCATATCAAAAAATATATTTAATTTATATATATTATACACCAAATTCTTCGTCTTAAATCGTACAATTTGAATATGTTATTGCTTTGCTACAATGTAAACTTTTAGTACCTAAAAAACCGTTTAAACAAATTATATGCCTTTTTTATTAAAAACTATCCGTGTATAATTGTAATAACTTTGCTATAAATATTTTTTTGATTAAAAATTGGGCTTAGTTTTGAAGTTGGTTATTTTTACTTTAATTTAAAATGTTACAGATTTACTTTACTCAAAATCAAACCGAGTTATAAGTGAAAATTTGCCCAAATGCCGTAATTTTTTCAAATTTTGTAATATTTTTGCAGTAATTTTGCCATATCTTCGGTTCTAACAATCAAATCAATACTAATAAAACGTCATTTTGTAGATTTTTGTTTAAGAAACAAATTTTATTTAAAAAAATGTTTCCATCTCTTTTAGTTTAGGAGCTAGACACTTATAAACAAATAAATTGTTTATAAGAAGTTACCCGTTATTTCCGACACAAAAGCAATTTTAAAATTCGAATTCAGCGGGTCAAAATCCATAGGAATACACCCTGAAACTCCGTGGACACTAATTGGCCACGAAACAGCCCAGGCCCCCAGACTATAACCTTTTGTACCATTATAAAACATAGTGGTTTCTGTATTCACCAAGTGAATAAATTTAAATTTTAGATGAAGAATGGAAACCTCGTCGACGCCATTATCTAACAAACTTTAAACCAAATGTTTTAAAATCATTTTGGCCCTACTTTTACGAACAAAGTTGTGAGTTATTGGAAGATATTAAAACAATAAAAAAAGGAGAAGATATTTTCGGATTTTTTAGCACGTATACATTCATCAACTTTTTTAGTAAGTATGAGTATTTGAAATAGGTTAGAATTATTACATTTTGTTTTTTAAGAAAGATAATTATAAATGTGTGTTAATTTAATTGTTAGGAATATTGTCAATCAGTGTCGGAGTTGGGAGCCAGTCACGAAGGTAAAACGAGAGAAAAATCCAAAGTAATAAAAATTGTGGATTTTCATTTAATATACATCATAACAAAATTTAATTTTACAAAGGTTTACTTAAAATCAGTAACTTAATGTCTTTAAAATGCTTTTAAGCAATTAAAAAAAAAAGAAAGAATATTATCTAAAAAACTGCAATAATTTTTTCCCTCTATATGATTTTCCTAAAATAAAATGTTTACTCTGTTTTTTCACCATGTTTAAATCAAATTTATGTAAATAAATAGTTATGTTTCCAACAAATGCGCAAAGTGATACTTTCCGCAAGCAAAAGCAGTTAGATGAACTACGCGAAGAGGACTTTAGATAAGGCAAACTATTAGAAGAAATCTTTCCCCACGGGTGTCTTAAAAAATTAGGGACATAAAGTTAGTTTTATTTTAATTTTTTGTAACGTAAACTCCAAAAAACATACAAATTTCTATATATTTTTTAAAAATTTAGTTAATAGTAAAAAGTAAATAATTTTTATTATCAACCTTATAAAAGTGCTTATACCTACAAAATATTATAAATTTTAGTATTTTGACACTTAAATTCTAAAAGTAGGCCATCGTGCCTTTTAATGACTATTAACGTAAGCGTAAATTTCAAATTTACGCCTTAAATGGGTGAGTAAAGTAAGTACTTTGCGCAAGCGATTGAAAAAAAATACTTTTTTAAGTTAGAATTTCTCTTTATTATTTACACAATGGTTAATCAATCATTTTTAAATGCAAACAGACATCCTAAACTATATCTATAATTTTTGTTTTTTATTATCAATTTATTTAAGATTTGCTGGGTAGTATATTATCAATAATTTATTAAAACAATTGTAGAAGACCTTTGTTATTTTTTTTTACTGCTAAAGGAAATGCTAACTTGCTAAATAATTTGCTGCCAATTGAGCTCTTGACCCATCCAATTCCAGCTATAACCCCAGTTCCTCATAAAATGCCCAATATTTTTTTTTACGTAAAACACATTTAAGCTCTTCTGTTAGTATCAAGAAATCGTCTGAGCTGGATGGCAATCGTTTAAAAAAATGTGTACCAGAACATTCACCCATCTTAACTCGGCTCTTTCAACACAGGTATTTTTTCGGGGTGCTGGAAAAGCTATTTCCAAGAAAGGATCTAAATCATTTCCATCTTACTATAGACCAATTTCACTTTTCTCAGGTCCTTGTAAAATATGGAGAAATTGATTAATTTACAAATCCTTAAGTATTTTAAAAAATACAAAATTGGCAGGCAAATATGGATTTTGCTACATAAGATCTACAGCAGATCTTCTTTCCTTTGTATCACACTGCTGGAATAAGTCTCGTAAGTTTCTATGTGAGTCCCAAATCGTTGCTCTTGATATGTTCAAAGCTTTTGATCAGGTCTGGCGTGCCGCGCTCCTTAATAAACTTTCCTTCTGTGGTCTTTTAAGTAAACTCTGGGGCTCTCTAGTTATCTTTCTGATCGAAGTATATCAGTTATTGTAGATGGCCACTCTTCAAGCTTTTACCAATAACGCACTTTAATAAATTTCCCTCCGACGGTCTTTTAAGTAAACTCTACTCTTGGCAGTTATCTTTCTAATAGACGTATATCAGTCATTGTTGCTGGCCACTCTTCAAGATTTTACAAAAATAATGCTGGAGTGCCTCAGAGTTCAGTACTGGCACCAACTTTGTTTCTTCTTCACATCAACGACCTTCTTTCTTTCATAACCAATCCCATTCATAGTTCTGCTGACGATAGTACCCGTCACTCTAGTTTTAGGTTCTCAAACCAATCTCTAAACCCGACCTGGAAACCAAACGCAGGAGAATGCAGATTTCTCTTTCACAGGACCTCAATTTTATATTGGATTGGGGTGCCAAAAATGTCGTTTAATTTAATGCATCTAAAACACAATCATGTTCTTTGTCACGGAAAAATGCATCAAACACTCACCCTTTCCTTGTGAGTGGCCAGGTTTTGCAGAGCAAGGACAGATTTAACCTTGTGGGCATTAAATTTAAAAATAACCTTAACTGGCATAAACACATTGTATCTATAGCAACGGCGGCTTCAAAAAACATTGTTTCTTCTTTACATAAACGACCTTCTCTCATCCACAACTAATTCCATTCATAGTTTTACCAGCGATAGTACCCTTTCACTCCAGTTTTTAGGTTTCCAAACCGATCTCTAAACCTGGTTGAAAAAGCATAAGCAACGAGATGCAGATATCTCTTTCACAGGACTTTAATTTAATATTGGATTGGGGCGCCAAAAATCTTATCCATTTTAATGCATCCAAAACACAATCATGTTCCTTGCCGCGAAAAGAGTCATAAAATATTTATCCTTTATTTATGAGCGGCCAGGTTTACTACAGAGCAAAGACACCTTCAATCTTGTGGGCGTCATATTTAAGAATAATCTTAACTGGCATAAACACATTTTATCTGTAACCACGGCAGCTTCAAAAAAGCTTGGATTTCTCTTTCGAGCCGGAAAGTACTTTTCCGCTTCTAATTTATACACTTTGTATGTATCTTAAATCCGACCTTTCTTGGAATATTGTTCATATATCTGGCATCCCTCACAACCATTAGCATTCTTAATTCCCTTCAAAGAAGAGCTGTTTGCCTCATAAATCACTTTTTTATAGGTACTTTCATGGCTTCTGCTCTAAAGAATTGTCCAGTATAATTCCTACACTCACGGTTCCCAACAGAGAAACTCGTGATGCTGCATGTATGCATTCCTATAGGGTCCAACTGTTGTTTAAATAATACTATAAACCGTATTTCTCTGGCACTGATGTTGATACTTATCTCATTTAATAACATGGGGAAAAAAGTTTCACGTGACGTCTAAACAACCATTTCCAATATGGCCAAATGTGGCGACCCTTTATAGACTGACTCCAAGTTTTTATAAGCATAGCCGCCAGGCGGTGGCATCTACCAATAAAACAAGGAACGCCGGTAATCTTTTTTAATCTTTTTGACATCCCACGAAGGCATATGCCTAAGTACCAGAGTACCGTGGGGGTCGGGTTATTAGATGTGTAACCCATCGTTCCCTCTGTTCCGTCAGCGTTGTCCAAGCACTGAAACATGCAGTTATGCATTTCACAGCATCTTTTAGACAACGTGGTAGTGCCACCACGGTCGTTATTTTAAAATACCTACTACCTAAATATGTCTCCCCCGCTGGGAATCGAACCGGCGACCTCTGGCTTCGAAGATCAAAGCTCTGTCCACTGCGCCACGGGAGAGACAAATTAATTTAGATTTCGGCAGCTTTCATTTACAGACTCTCCTCAGATGGAATTTACAAGAAGATAAATGGACGAATAATTTTAATTAAAGAATTCTTCATAAAAGATTTTGCTTGTAAAAAATATGATTTATGAAGGGAAAATGTATACAGGGTTTGCAAAAACTTGAAAAACATAATTTTTCTTCAAGACAATAAACTACTTTTTTCACTTTTAGGCAAAATATCATTTAGAAAATGAATACAAAGTGCTTTTTGAATTACTTTTTTAACGTTACAGGGGTATCAAAAAGTTTTATTAGGTTTATTTTGAAATTTTCAAAAATGTTTATGACCTAACTCATAATATGCTTTTTAAACAGTGCTTTCTTCAAAGTTTTACACAAAACATTTTTTAGCTGTTAAAAGAATATAATCAAAGCGTTTTTACCATTATGGAGTTTAATAAAACTTTTATTAAAATTTTTGTTGATTACAAACTATATTCTAAACAAAAAAATTTTTATTACATTTTGCTTAAAGATTAAACATTTAGTGGTGTACTCTTACAAATAGAAATTATTTTTTTCGAGTTTTTGCGAACCATGTATAGGAATCAACATTTTCTTTTCGTAAATCAATTTTTTTTTATGAAGAATGACTTTTTCGAAAATGAAATTTTTTCTCCATTTGTCCTCTTGTAAACCCCATCCGTTGACAGTCTATATAAATAAATATAACCGCCGGATGGCGTTTTTCCTCTTATAATTGAGCAATGCCGTCGGCGACCATTTGACCAGTGCCTTTTAGAAATGTCAATGTTACCTTAAAAATATCATCGGTTTAAAGGTAAAAGTCAGTAAGTACATTTTGTTAGAAAAATTGTTATTGAAATAATATACATAAAAAAATATGGTTTACCTACCTTTTCTTTTTTTATCACAATTTTGTAAAAAATCGTTATTTCCTAAACTATAAAAATGTCACTTAGTGATTTTTACCTTTAAACCAATGATATTGTAGTTTTTATGCGTTATTTTTATTCTTAAAAAAAATACTTTTCTTATTGGATCCCTTAAAAGAAAAGGGAGCATTAAAGAAATACATTGTATAGTAAATACTTATTTATAGTACAAGATCCGGCTATATAAATGGACCTCTTATCCTTTTTCCTGATAAAATATATTTTTTTAAATAATAAACGTTATTAATAAATAAATTTCCGAGGGGTTGCAAAACAATTTTCTCGCCTGAGAAAGTGTAATTGAAAATTTAAAAAAAAATGACATGAATACCGTCACAATTTTTTTAAATTTATATAAATGAAAAGTTTATGGTTTGTAGATAATGCCAACAGGTTTGGCGATCTTTTTCTTGGGTATAATACCTGCCAACCAGGTGTAAACAGTATGTATTTACCGTCATTTTTTTCTTTTTAATTAACCATGTAAATATATATTTTTTTATTACAAATCCAATGGTATAGGGTTGGCTTTTTAAAATCCTGGCCTAGTTTAGGGATTTAAGGTTTTAAGGCTCTATAAGGAGTTTAAGGTAAATATTTTTTAGAAAAAAATGATAGGCCACTACATTTTTGGAATTTTTTTTTAATTCTCGTTTAATTAAGAACAAATTGGATCTCTTGACTTTTTTTGTTTGATGTACGGTTTTTGCGTAAATAAATAGAAACCATTTTTTGACATGGTCAGTTTGTATTCCTATTTATTCTTTAATTAGATTGGGATTCACTTTTATAGTGGAACTTTTTAACAATAAAATAGTGTTTAATTTAAATAAACTCATTGATAATGGAGTTTCCCCAAGTAACGATCAAATCAATTAAATTTTTCCAACCCTATACCTGGATTCGTATTTAAGAAATCTATATTTACGTGTTTCATTAAAAAAAAGAATAACGGTAAATACATACCCTTATGTTAGCTATTTATACCTGGTTGTCGGATATTAGGCCCAAGAAAAAGGTAGCCAACCCTGTTGTAGGTGCGGTCATAGGGGGGCATGGGGGCCATGGTCATCCCCTTTAATGCCACATCCTTTGTATTTCATACATATGTAATGGCAAATATGGGCATTATTGGGCATTTGATGATGATATGTGATGATATGCCCCCCCTCAGGGGGGCGTCGAAATTATTTCATGTAATGACGTCACAAATGTCACCTATTCAAAGTTTTGCTAGAAAGGTTTCGAAAAGGATTGACAGTTTATATGTCAAATGTGTTTTACGGCGGTTTTTGTTATTACAGTAAAATGAAAATATGGAAGAAGCTAACATTATAGAATCCATAAAAAAGTACATTTTTAAAATAAAATAGATTTACTTCTATTGTAAGTTGTAAACGATTTTAAATTGTAATTGACGTCATGAAATTAGATAATTTTAAAAATAATTATTTTCGCGACATTATAAAAACCCACGTAAATGATGAAATCGTGGTTTAAAATTATTTTTAAATCTTTAACAGCGAAAATATGGCTCTATTTTGGGACATTTAAATTGTCGATTTTTCAGTTAGTTGGTAAGATTCAAAGAGGTCCAGGAAGCCCCACACAGCGGGTAACGCTGTCAATCGTCATAATTTATAAACGCAACCTTTAATCCGATATCTATCACTCAATACAAACAATAAAGCTAAAATGCTACCTGGCTGATTTATGCTCCGCGAAACTGCTTTTAATCCTTCAGTCGTCAAAAAATGGTTTGGGTGTGGGTATTTTTTTTCTGTGAAAATGTAAACCTTATCTTGATATACCCTAGTCCCTAAGTATTGGGCCAAAATTCAACTGATGAATTGCGACGTGAAAATATTGCGATTTAAACAAACTTACCTTAGTACCCAAGTTAATAATATGTGATAGAGGGTGATAAAGTTGTCAAAATATTTTTAATTGTTTCCAATAATATTTAATACATTATGAGTATTAAAATAAAACTCGGTTTTTAGGGGTTTTCTGACATGAGCTATTCATATCTGATGTTAATTTTTAGGTGCTAACCAAAGGAAGCTTCCTACACTACTTAAATTTCTCAAAAAGTCGCAACATTTTTGTGCTTCCCTGTATATACCATCCGAGTAAAATAATAAACTCTTTAATGCATTTTACACAAAAACGATATACTTTTAAGAATTGCTCTGAGCAACCGTTTTCTAGATATTCGCCATTAAGGTATTAAGTGCAACCGAAAAATGTCTTTAAAAAACATCGTATTAGCTAACTACAACCAGTCCAGGGGAATGTGCCCGGTTGCCAAAAAATAATTTTGCACTTACAGCAAACTATTGGTAAAGTTTTTGTTAAGTGCATCACTTAACTTTGTAAAAAAAACAATTCGAGAACCAAAATAATGCCGTTAGGGGTGCTTTTTAGGGGTAAAAATGGTTTCTTGCAGAATTTCAACGCTTAAGAGTAAATCCTATTAAAAAGTTAAATGTTAAAGTGGTCGACAATAAAAATCTACGACTTATGTTATAACCATTTTTACCCTAACCTTAGAAATTTTCGAGAAAAGTAGAAAAACTTGTTTCTCGGTTTTTATTTTTTATCTTTTCCAAAAATAGTTCGATTAAGCTGCAATTGCAAAAATGGAAAAAAAATAAAAATACAAAATATTGACATTTTTTATTATACTAGTACATAGTGTTATTTTCAATTGACCAATTAGTACTCTGTTTAATAAAATTGTAGTTTTTAAACAATATTTGAATATTTTAAAAAGTTAAGAAACATTTGTTTGTTTTATTAAGTTAAGAAACATTTTAAATGTGAAAGTTAAATCACAGGTATACAGTGTAACCCAGAATTGGTGTTATAAGAGGACAAATGGAACAACATTTTTAAATTTTAAATTGGCATTTTGGGAAAACTAGATGCATGGTCCAAACAAAGAAGTCAAATTTTGCTCCTATTGGTAATATACAGGGCAGTTATAACTAAAAATATAAAAAATGACCTAGTATAAAGTACTGTTATTTTTAAAATAAGAACAAATTGTATAAGTAAATGTTGTGAGAGCATTAAATTTTAGATTAAAATTCTTAGTTAAGAGCATTAAAGAAAAAAAAATATTGAGTTTTTTTACATATTATGCGTTAAATAGGCAGACAGCACACTATCGCGGGACGGAACGGAATGAAAGCGAAAGGAAATTTTAAAAGCATATAACTAAATGGGAGTTCCTCGGTATTCCGATCTCGCGATAAGTGTGCATGCGGACTTCCATTTAGATCTTACGTTCGCTTTTAGTCCGTTCCGTTCCGATAGTGTGCTCGTCTGCTTATTTAAGTGCATAACATGTAAAAAAATTGACAGCAAACATTTTTTTCTTTAATGCTTCAACTAAAAATTTTAATATATAATTCAATTCTTTACAATATTTACCTATACAATTTTTTTCTATTTTAAAAATAAAAGTAACCATACACTAGGTCATTTTTTATATTTTTAGTTATAACTTTTAAATATTTTTTAAAATAGGTTTTTATAAAAACGGCGAAATATTTATTAATAAAAATATATAGTATATTAAGATTCGTAAAAAGTATATCTGCTCCGAATTTCAGCTTAATCGAACTATTTTTGTAAAAGATAAAAATTAAAAACCGAAAAAACAGTTTTTCTACTTTGCTAAACCTATTTTTTTTGGGCTATTCGGCCGTCGTCGAATCTTTTGTTTCCTTGATGTTTCTGCCAACGCGAGTGGCTGGTATTCTCGGGGCTTCCTGGACCTCTCCTACCCTATTAAAGTTAACAGTCGTATGTGGCTGTATCTAGAAACTGTTTAAGGAAAAAGCACAAAAATTAAATTTAAAAACCCGAAAAAAAAAAAGATTTTAAATAAAAAATTTGATATAATTATATATGATTTTACAAAAAAGTGTGACCTTTATGCAGAGTTTACAAAAACATTATAGACATGTCTCCAATAGGGAAACGACCTAGGTAAGGTAATTTTGTTCACATTTTAAGTTCCTGCGATCCATTGGTTCAACCAGTTTGTGTCATAAAACTGTTTTGAACACGCTAATCTGTATTTTTACTGAATAGTACACACAAATTGTTTAAATGCAGCATTTTTTTCGATTTTGTCAATTTTTTGACTTAAACTCGTTTGCCCACCCACCATAGATATCAGAAAGTTCCAAGAAACTCATTATGAAATGTTTATATTATATTGCATAAACAAAAATACAAAATTATTTAAAATATCAACAAGTTACATATATACATGGTCAAGGCTTGCTTGATTATTAAAAATAAATATTAAAGTCAAATTTTAAAGTTCAATAAAATTGTTGTAGCGTTATAATTGTTCTTATCGACTTAAAAACGTTATTTTAAATAAATTGCTTGGATAACATTTTGTTCAAAAATAAAAATTAAGGTAGTTGACTCCATGCGAAAACTTTTTCACTCTGACCGTTAAAAAAAGGTTTTTTTAATCGTAACATGAAGATAAAGTATTTTATTTAGTACATTACATATAGTAAAAATGTAACTTTTTTAACCGTTTAACACTTTAAATTTGTGTTTTGTTTTAATGCCTACTCTTTTTTATTTTAATATCAATTGTTGCAATGTTACAGTAAACGCGACATTAACTAACCTAAAAGTCAAATTACCCTGATTTTGCCATTATTTCTTTTTAGTTTATGTATGTGGTACTAAATTTAATTTTTTTAGTGTAAAAATAAATTTAACAAAAACTTTTTAAAATTAATATTAATAATACGTTCGGGTGATATAAACATTAAAAATGAATTTATCCTAATTGGATATTATTTCTAAAAAATATGTAAGTACACACGATTTTCTAAAATAAATACCTAAGTACTGAATGGCGTCTTTTCGTTAACCTTGCAGGATATCGCAAAAACTAAAGGAGATAGAACAAATCTGATTCTACAATCTCGATTTTGATTTAAAAAAAAATAGTGATTAAAGTAAATCATGGCTAATTTAATTTGTTTTGGAGGTACAGAAAGTTTTTTTTTAATTTGACAATTTGGCTGGGCACTTGCAACGCGATTTATATTAGAAATAAAAATTAAAAATGTAAATAGAAAAGTTTTAGTTGTTTAATTGGTAAAAAAGGCATTTGCAGGGTGTTCCATGAAAAAAAGCCACTTTTGTTATCTAACTTTTGAAAAAAGTCAATTAAAAAAGCATAGATACCATCCAAGTAAAAATCTCAAAACCTTTTCTATTTACATTTTATCTTCTATCTCAAATACCAAGCGAGTTACAAGTGCCTAGCCAAATTCAAAAACACTCTGTATCTCCAAAACGAATCAAGTAAACCATGATTTACTTTCACCACTGATTTTTTCAAAAATAAAAATCTAGATTGTGCAATCAGATTTGTTCTATCTCTTCAGCCGTCATCAAAACGGCATTAAGTTAACGTTTCAATGGCCCACAACTTTCTCTATTTAACCATCATTTTACCTTTTCCAATATCCCAATTTCGGACACACTGCATATAAAATAAATGTTCGCTTATTATTTTATTGGATAAAAAATAATTACCAATGCTTTTTATTTTTTTTAGATACTTCAGTGGGATTAACAAAAGATTTACTGAATTTTGATCAATTGATTGAATTGGGAAAAATATTTGAAGAGTAAGTTTAAAATATGTATTTTGCAGTGTGTTTCAAAAATCGTTTTTAAAAATAAAACTGTTTGCCCAACATAATTAAAGATGAAAGATTAATCATATATTGCTGCGTCCACACTTGCAACAATTCGCCGCGCCGAATAACGCGTCACATAGCCCCACATAGCGCGGACGTAGACGTGGACGGATTTTACGTCGTTCCAAGGGCTTGGGGAATAATTCCGCGGTGATTCAGAGCTAGTCAGTTTCTTGCATCAAAGGAGCGCGCAAATAGGTTGGTTTATTTGGACGGATGTTTGGCGAATTGTTGCAAGTCTGGACGCAGCTTAAGAATAAATAAATACTCTGGTCTTAGAGCTGGCACCAATTTTTGAGTAGTTATTTAAGGAAAGCTGGGAATATACTTGTCCTATTAAACCCCAACATGGAACTGTAGACCTGGCTGGTGAGTAGCGGGGCTAAAGGAAAAATTTTTTTTTTAAATATCAATTTTTTGGTCCTTAAAATACAGGGTGTTTTGTCACTACTGGTCAAAAACCTAAAATAGTGCTTTCTTATGCTTTGTTATGAGAAAAAGTTCCTATAAACATATATCTGGACTTGCTTCCATTTTGAGATACAGTGCGTTAAAGTTTTCAAAAAAGTTCGATATCTTTTAAATGGATCTTAGAAACTATTTAACCGATTTGAATAAAATTAGGGACACTTATTTAATTTATTAAGACGCTTGGAAAGCTCCACCTAAATTAAGATTATTGGGTGCTGTGGCGTCTCAGTGGACACCACAACCAATATTATTATGATAAAAAAGTACGCCACCAACTTTTTATGAAGTTTTAATATGTTTTTCTGATTAGGCAATAGACAGTTTTACTTTTTAATTCCTTGTATTTTCTTTGTATCTTCTTCGTTTTCGAGAAAAAAATAGAATCAACTCAGCCATTCTAAAAAGTAGCCTAAACAGCATAAAATAATATCGAAAATTTAAAGATTACCAATTTTGACTTTAGTAAATAGAGAAAATGGCATTTTTTAATGAAATACACAACTGGTTGGTTATTTTAAAGCAAATAATTGTTTTATTTTTATTTATGTTTTTTATATCATATTGTCTGTGGGTACTTTTTAGAAAAAATTAAAGTAGCATATATATATATATATATATATATATATATGTATATATACATATATATATATATATATATTTGAAAACGAAGGCAGATACAAAGAAATACAAGGGACTAAAAAGTTAAATTGTTAATTGCCTAATCAGAAAAAAATATTAAAACTTCATATGAAGTCAGTGGCGTACTTTTTTCTTACAATAATATTGGCTGTGGTGGCCACTGAGACGCCACTGGACCCAATAATAATAATTTAGGTCAAGATTTACAAGCATCTTATTAAGATAAAAAAAAATATTTTAAATTTTATTTAAATCGGTTTGAGGGTTCACAGGATATTTAAGAAATATCGACTTTTTTGAAAACTTTAACGCCATGTATCTCAGAATAAAAGTAAATTCGGACATGTTTCTAGAAACAACCTATATTTTGAAATCTAAAAAAAAATTATTTAATTTTGTTTTTTTGCTTTAGCTCCGCTACTTACCAGCCAGGTCTGCAGTTCCGTGTTGGGGTATAATAGGACAAGTATGTGACAAGTTCTATTGTTAAAATCACAACAAGAAATTATAATACTATACGCTTTAAAAACTGGACCACTATAATTCATATTTGTCGAGGCGCTAAATGCAGCGTGTTCCAGAATATGTGGGCAATGTCCCAAATTCATAAAAACACATGGAAATTATATGACAAATTCCAATATTTAAAAAAAAATCCTTTTTACTAAGATATCTGCCCTTAAACAACGCCGCTGAAAATCGGTTTTTCCTAAATAATTTTTATAGTATTTGGTAAAAAGAAATAATTGTTTCATTTAATAAATTAGTAAGGACACATACAATCATTAGGCCGCTCCACCCATACAGAATATAAATTATGTATTTTTACACCCTGTGTAATAAAGGACAAAAATGTTGTATTTTTAAATAGCTCAAACCCTTGACTAAAATGAAATTGTTTTAGATCGATAAATTGAAGGGTCAAGCGCTAGTTTTCTGTACTCTTTATCCTCATTTTTGAAGATTATGGAACCCCCACAATTGGTGTATTCCTTTTATGCTTCAGAACCGCCCGGAACGACACCATGAGTGTTCCTTTTACAATTTTTTGACATTTTTTCATGTTGTACAACCGTTCTTGACACTATTGACAGTTCGGAGAACGGTTCAGAACGGTTCTAAAAGGTAAAAGGAATACACTAAATGCTGTTAAGTTAATTTTTATTGTCGTAAAAAAATACCTCTTTTGGGTTTTTGAGTGCCAATTGCAACAGAATAATAATATTTTTAGATATACCCACCCACTAAACAAAAAAAATTGTTTTTGTCAAAAATGCTTTAATTTATCGTTATACAGGGTGATTCTAAAAGGTCCAGTTTTGATTTTATTCTAGTTATTTCTAAATATTTTAGTTATTATGAAAAAAAATCACAAAATTTGCTAATGTTTATTTTGTCATATATAAAGGGAGCCACCAGTCTTTTGCTTAGATTCAAAATGTCACTTTTTGTCTCGATATATTTTAATTTTAGTTTATTCTATGTAAAAGTTTTCCATTGCATTCCTTCACGTTTTATCTAGGCCACTTAGTAGTGTCCAAAGGTCTACACAAATTTTTTGACGGGAAATTTTTATTCATTATTTGTTTTTTTTTTTTTTTGGAAAAAATCTTTTTCAAAATATTATGTATGTGGTACCAAATTGTTTGAAATGAAATGTTTTAGGATATGCTAACAAGCATCCCTCGTTCCATAAAAAAAAGGAGTTTTGACCATAATTAGGATTTTTAAAATTTTACTCCTTCTGGGGAAGTCGGAAAAATAAAATGTGATCAAACTTATTTAATCATGGCACTTTAGTTTGAAATTTAACAAATTAAAATTTTAAGAGCAGAAGTGTCAAAAATGGGGAGTCATTGTATTCAGAATGTTGTATTTTTTCGAAATTTGATAAAATTTATTGGTGGTCTCTTTTAAAATTTGAAAGTAGCAGTAATTTTCAGTTTACTGGAAGTGATAATAAACAACTAAATAGATTAACCAAATTATATTTATGTCAAATGTTAATATACCCAATTTCATCTCAAAAGATAAAAAAGTTTCAGTGGCGAACCACCTGTGAAAAACAATTGGTATAAAGCAGACTTGGGTCGAATACTGAAAATCGGTATTCGAATACGAATACCGGAAAAAGAAAGTATTCGAATACATGAATACCCGGAATTGGTATTCGAATACTGGAAAACAAATATTCGAATACTAGAAAAACAAAAAAACCGATAAATCATAATTGAACACCAAAAAAAAAAGGTTCTTACCTTATTTAATTTTTTTCCTTTTTTGTTCCCTTTTGGTATTCTTGGTATTCTAGTCGTGGCAATTTTGGTATCCGAATACTATTTACACATTTCGCTATTCGAATACTCGGAACGTCGGTATTCGAAAAAAGTATTCGTCAAATACTTAAAAGTATTCGAATACAGAATCCCGAATACTAACCAAAAAAGTATTCTGCCGAATACCAAATACCAAACACACAAATGTATTCGAATACTATTAGAATACCGGCAAAATGTATTCTCAATACTATTCAGAATACTGAGGATTCGAATACGACCCAACTCTGGTATAAAGTAATCCTTTTTGTGATCATTTTGTCAAAAACTTGCAAAGTATAAAGATTTTAAGTTTTAAAATACAGGTCATTAAAGACCAAAATATTTTTGTAGTGATTTCTTTATTATGACCCTTAATAGTCTAGCGAAAAGTAGTTAAAAGTCTCCTAAAAAAATGATTGCTGGCTTAAACGATCCGTAATGGCATCTAGAAAAGACGGATTTTTTCTGCGAAAAAATACAATGGTTATTAACAACAAAATGAGAAAAAATAACCCTCCAGCTTTTTACCAAAATCTTTAAAATTATAAGTGATAGCTTAAATATCATTAAAATTTCTGAAAGAGCAGAGAATTTTGGTAAAAATTTCTTTCTTCCCGGAATTATACTTCAAATATTTATAATTTTTATTTAACATTGAAAATTGGCATTTTTTCGGCATGCGCGATTCGCCGCTATAATAGTAGGTTTTAAATATTTTTTATGATAATAAATATTTATTCAAAAATTTAAAACAAAAAATGTAATTTTATCTAGATACTTCAACAAATATGATTTCGCGATAATAAAATTGTATTAATATTTTTCAAAAAGTTATTCATTTATTATTTATTACTTTTTTTATACGGATTTAGGTTGTCATAAGAGGGGGTATAAAAGTTTACATTATTCCTCCACGAAGCGAAAAATGTATAGATCAATTATTAAAACTTTTATTCCGCCCTATATGACAAACAAATACCAGTTAAAATACAGACTGCGGCATGTGGACCAACATCGGTAATGGGAGTTTGGACATTGCTGGGGATGGTCACATTCGCTTGGGCGATTGATAAGGTTTGTTACTTGGTCGCTATGTCTTGGTCTGGTTACCAACGTAGATTTGTTATTGAGCCATTATTCAAAAATGGCGAATGTATCACCGCGACGAAAAGGGCATTTTGTACGCGCTTCCTGCCTCCGAATGCCTCTGTTCCAGACCGGGAAACAATTTTTAAATGAGTTTCTAAATTAAGGGCAACTGGTTCTTAATTTCACCTACTTAAGACAGCGATACGAGATGAAACTGCTGCTATTCCTCAAGTACATGGTGATAAAAGTAATGCGGAACTATCTAGGAACGCCTTCGCATGTGTGTCGCTGCTAACGGCCGTCCCTTACACAATATAATTCGCGTGCTCTTTTTGAAAATAATTAAAATTTAACTTCATATTTTATGGTAGACTTTTTATTTGCTACCCAAATGTGGGAGTTCATTCGGCTGCACCCTGTACTTATAATTAATAAATATATAATTTTCTTTTTAAATGTTTATGCAACTTTTATTAATACGGTATTATATTCTTTAAAGTGTCTAGATAAACCTAGAATTTTTTAAAAAATTTAAATTAGTATTTTATGGATAAAAAAATATATTTAAAACCAATGCTCACTACAGCGTTAATTAAAAATAATAATAAATATTGGAGCTACAATTCTGGGAATCAATAACTTTTTTCCCAAAATTTCCTGCTCTTTCAGAAATCTTTTATAATATTTATACTTAGCGGCTTTACACACTAAGCCGGTTTTGACGGACAGAGAGATAAAAAAATATACAAAGCCTTTGAGTTTGCCGACTTTCACCGTTCTCTGCCTATAAAAGGTTTTATTTGACTCCATACCACTAGACGGCGTTGGTCCATCGCCCGTATTTCCGTCTTTCGCTAATATGAAAAGGCAGTTATACTTTTGAGATTTTGGAAAAAAGCTGGGCGACTATTTTTTTCTTAGTTTTTGTTAATAAGTATTGTAGTTTTTTGCAAAAAAAAATAAAAATATTTTTAGGAGACTTGTAACTATTTTTCACACGAAATCAACATTTCGATCAGACTATAATAGTGCTTTTTTAAAAATTTACAATGGCTACATTTTCTAAACCGAGGCAAATATTAAAAAATAAAAATACCATTTCTATAAAATCTGGCGGAAATATAAATGACGTATTTTTGAAACCCCTCTATCAACCCTTTAAGCTGCACCCACAGTCACTTAAAAATCTTAAATGGCCACACCCCTTATGTGGCACTTCCTAAAGCTTATGAAAATGCTTTCCGTTGGTTATAAAGTTGGGGTAAAATTAAATACTACCCTTAAGTTTTAGAAAAATCATACCCAATTAATAATAAAGAATACCAGAAAATGTTTATTGAAATTAATAATAAAGTAATTGAAATTTATTAATAAATTGAATTAATACTCCCTGTAGAGCTACCCCGCCCAAAAATTCTGGTTAATTTTGGTTAGTTCTCTTTCTAAATTTTATCGAGAAAAAGTAACAGCAATTGGTCTTTGTTATTAAGGATCAACGGAACTAACCAGAACTTTTTATGAGGGTGGGTTAGCTCTACAGGATGTAATTTTTAATTTATTAATAATTTTAAATTATATCCATTCATAAACTTTTTAAAGAGGTGCCACATAAGGGAAGTTGTCATTTGATTTTAAAACGACTGGCGGTGCGGCTTAAGGGGTTGATAGAGATGTTTCAAAAAATACGTCATTTATATTCCCCCCAGTTTTATAGAAACGGTAGTTTTTTACTTTTTCATAATAACCATGGTTTAGAAAATATAGCCATTATAAGTTTTAAAAAACGCACCCTGTACGTTTCCAATGAGAAAGCAAAAATGCATCTTTTTAACACGCTTTTATTAACTTGGGTTGTAACTATCTATCTATCAATCTATCTATCTGGCTGCCTATGTAACGGAATCTTTGAGCCTAATTTTAACCAACTTCCAGCTATTCGATTTCTTTGAAACTTTGCACACGTATTAAGGAAACATGACAATGCAATAATCTGCAAACAGTATCCCGTTATCTTTTTTAATCGCCAGGAAAAAAATTCCATTATATTATAAAAACAACACCTAGGTTGCCATCTGTTGGCAACATTTCAAACTTTGCTATTAAATGAAGAAGAAATTTTTAGTGGGTTGCAATATGTTGGCAACGGTCCAAACATTGCCTGATTGCCATCTGTTGGCAAAATTTCAAACTTTGCTACTTAATGAAGAAGAAATTTTTTAGTGAGTTGCAATCTGTTGGAAAAATTTTAAAATTTGCTACTTTTGTTAATTAAAAAATTTTTCGCCATTTTGTCAAGAGTAGCAAAAACTAAAAATGAAAAATAATTAATAGTTTAAAAACTAAAAACACGCTTTTATATGCAACCGAACTAAAAATTAGAAAATAATTTTTCATTAAAAAAATATTGTCATTTCATAGTAAAAAGCGTGGGGTGATAAATATATTAAATGTTATAATTATTATATTTGCAAATATCTATGATGGAAAAGTTATGAAAAAATAGTAAAATGCACCCCACGCTTTTTACTATGAAATGACAATATTTTTTTAATGAAAAATTATTTTCTAATTTTTAGTTCGGTTGCATATAAAAGCGTGTTTTTTTAGTTTTTTTAAACTGATCACGATTACTTAAGCACTAAGCGACATTTTTCATCGACTTTAAAAAATTTTAAAACAGATACTTAGGAAGAAGTAACCTGTTTATTAATAATAAAATTTCTGGTATTTTTAAGGGTCCAACGCGTCCTGGTAACGTTAATACTGGATCCGATAACTCCTCCAAGTATTTGGTTTAAATTCTTTCCAGCAGGAAGACGAGCAAAAAAATATTTAACAGAACTTTGTACTATTACTGGACAACTTATTAAAAGCCAAAGAAAACAGTGCAATAATGAAACAGGTATTTTAGATATTACGAGCAATAAAAATACAGTCCGTCAATAATATACAGGGTCTCCATGAATATGTGGGCAATCTCTTGGATTTATATAGAACACATAAAAATAATGTGACAAGTTCATATAAAATATTATTTTTAAATAGCCTAAAGACTTGCTTTCGTCCGATATCGATAAAGTGAAGCATTTTTGAGGAAAACAGAATTTTGTTTAAATAGGGTTTTATTTAAATAAACTATTTTCCTAAAGTCCTCTTTACAGAGATACCTATGTGTCCTTAAGGGAAGCCACTGAAAATTGGGTTTTCTTGAATAACTTTTATATTACTTCATATAATGAAATATTTTTTTAATATGATAAATAGCTGATATGACTCCTAAAATAATATTCTTGTAAAACATTTGCCTTCCTTAATTCGCAAGGGGCGGACTAACTCTTACACAATAGTACTTATTATTTTTACAACCTGTATAATAAAGATATAAAAATATCATTTTTAAATAGCTTAAACCGTTAGCTAAAAAAGGTACTCTTGTCCGATATCGATAAAGTGAAACATTTTCGAGAAAAACAGCATTTTGTTTAAATAGGGTTGTATTTAATAATTTTGTTTGTCGGTTTGGCATAGGCTCCCTCTAATTTTTTGCATCCTCTAGCTTTAATTATCAGAAGATTATTGGATCCTCCACAACGCTGCAGCATTATTTTTTAGTTTCGTAAAAATAAAAAAAATATATTTTTATAAGTTTTTTAGTACCCTGTTTAACAGAATAATCTATTGTTTTTAGATGTCCCTACTAAACAAAAACTTGTTTTTGTCGAAAAAACGATTCAATTTATTGACATCTAACAGGAGTACCTTTTTAGCCAAGGAGTTTAAGCTACCCAAAAACACTTATTTCATTTCTTTAATATACAGGGTGTAAAAATAATTAACAATATTGTGTAAAAAAAAAATAAGCACTTATCACGTTATTTTTACGTGTTCTATCACGAATCGAGAGATTGCCCACATATTTTTGGACACCCTGTATAATCATAAAATTTATAGTCCCTGGACCAGTAATAAAATGGACTTGATGATAAGAACACTTTTAAAATCTTATTAAGGGGTTCCTTTTGACAAGTCTATCACCAATATTCATCATCCATATATGGAAGCGGCGCGTTAACCCACTTGGACGGAATTTTAAATAAGGTTCAAATAATTTTCTCAAAAGACAAGCATATTTTGAGTGTGGTTTCGGCAAATTTGGACGCAATTATTGAGTCTTTGTGATTTGCCATTTATTTGGCCTTGGTATTAAGCCTAACGCTCATATACAAGGGTGATAAATATGAAATATAATTGTTTTAAGGACATTTTGTTGTTCTGAAACTTTTTAAATAAAGGAAATTTAGTGTAGCTTTTTTAATATTTTATAACAATCAGATAATCATTTGTGACAAGCAAATTCCCAGCAGATTTTGATATTCTTCGTAAAATCTAAAAATATGATGTTTTACTAAAGTGACATTTTTAACGTTATCAGCACCTGTGACTTTAGTTCTATAAACTTCTACTGTTGACGTTTTAGAAAACTAAGCAAAACCTTTTATTTTTTTTAACTTTTCACATGGTGGACAAAAAGTAGATCATGTGTAAGTAAAATGTTTCCAAGAGAATTTTCAATTTTTATATTTCTTTTCTATTATATATAATATGCGACTTGTGACAGTGTGTATTCGACGTTCAGTGCAGTGCAGTGCAATATCAGTGTGTGATCTGTGTAAGTAATCTGCTGCGAAGCGCTTATGACATTTTCGATACTTCTTTGCGATTTTCCCTGATTCCCTGAAATACGAAAGAAAATCGTACGTACAAGTACCGGCCAATTTCTTATTAGAAAAAGCCGGGAAAGTACAAAACCATGGGCAAATCCACCGTTCCCAAGGATTCCAGTCAAGAACGTGAGCCCAAACGTCAACGCAGGGAGCGTGAATCTGCTTTGGAGGCTGAAAACCTTCAACAAAAGCAGATGATCGCCTCCCTGCAGGTCACCATCAACTCACTTCAGGCAACAATAACCTCCCTTAAATCCGCAATGGATAAAATGTCAGAGGAAATCAAGTCCCTTCACCCCAGACCACCCCACAACTCCCCAGGAGGCTCTGACTTCCCGGAGCTCCCTAATAGAAATAACAAAGACGCCATGGATACCACCCCTCCCTCAAGCATCCCAAACAACCCCTTCAAAAACGCCAGTCCACATCTAAAACAACACATTGACAATGTGTTAACCCCAACTCAAAGTCAAGGCACCCCTACCACCCCGTAACCCCCAAACAACCCCAACTGCCCAAAAAGACCCTCACAGTCGTTCCAGTCGTTTTGAGAAAAACTAAAGACTGGAACAAAATTTCCAAAGCGTTATCGAATAACAAAATCCAATATACACAGGCCAAAACAGTCCCTCTTGGCATACAAGTCACTCCGGCTACTGCGGACGACCACAGAGCCATGACTAAATTCTTCAAAAGTCACAATCTGGAATATCACACCTATCTTCTCCCTGAAGAACGTGACCTCAACATTGTCATTAGAGGTATTGACACGTCAATTCCTCTTGACGATGTAAAAGAGGACCTTGAATCCCAAGGGTTTACGATCCTTGAAATACAACAATTCAAACACAAAGACCAGCGCCCCATCCGGTATCAACGTGTAGTGGGCTCCCGGTTGATACCTGGTTCTGGGTCTATGCTGGCGACTCACCCCATAGACCCTCTCGTCGACCCTTTCGACCTACTAGTGTGTGCGCTCTCCCGGCTAGTATCCATTCGCGCTTTCTTCGTCAATTGCTTTTTTGTCCGGTATCAACGTGTAGTGGGCTCTCGGTTGATTACCTGGTTCGGGTCTATGCTGGCGACTCACCCCATAGACCCTCTCGTCCTCTTTCGATACTAGTGTGTGCGCTCTCCCGGCTAGTATCCGTTCGTAGTATTCACGCACCTGACCATCGGAAAAGCAAGAAGTCTGATAAACAGCTGTCATTATCTGTTAGGTCCTTGGTGTAATTTTTCCTACTCGTTCCCCACTTTCCGTCGAGTAACAACCGATATATTTACGACTCCGCGACCAAATCATTAGGGGTTGTTTAGATTTGAAATAGGACATACGACGCACATTACCAGGTTGGGTTTTATTTAGGTTTAGGAATTCTATTTAAGAACTAGGTTTGTATGTAATAAACACGACCTCAATATATGTATTCTCTTTGTTCTTTTTTAAAATTGCGAGTTTTATTTGTGTTACTCCCTATAGAACCTTGGAGAACCTTTCTCCACTGTCTAAAAGCTACCTCGCGGTATAGTGGACCCTTTACCACTTTAAATAAGTAAGGGTGGCGCCCGAGATATTTCTACAAACGCGCCAAGAACGATAGTTTTCCGTAACCGCGGAAAATTACCGTTACAAGAGAAAACAATGGAAAAATATGAAAAATTTTGAAAAATTTACTTTTACACATAGACCTACTTTTTTGTCCACCCTGTATATAAGTTTTTCAAAAGAATTAAAAGGTATTGCTTTTAGCTTAAAACGTCAAACAGTGGGAGTTTATAGAACTAAAAGTCGGCCTTATACAGGGTGATAGCTAAAATATCACTTTTAGTAAAAATATCATATTTTCGATTTACGAGGAATATCAAAAATCTGTTAAAATTGTTTGTCACAATTGTTTATCTGATTATTAAAAAAATTTGAAGATTTAAAAATCCTTTTTATTTAAAAAATTGCAGAACAACAAAATTTCCCTAAAAAAGCAACATCATACTTACCACTCTCTATATTATACGTAAGTTTAATACTAAGGCCACAATGAAGGTAATCATAAAGACTAATAATTGCGGCCAAATTTGCCGAAAACCGTACTAAAGTATTTCTACCCTGTATACCACCCTGTACATTTTAATTAAAATGTGAATAGGGCATTCCTATTTTATCAAAAAGCAAAACTTTTATAAAACAAGAAATTAAAAAGAAATCCAAGTGGTAAAAAGTTCCTCTGAAATGTATATTAGTAAATATAAAGAAACTATTATTTTGTTTATATTTTAAATAACCGAAAGCAATTTTTAATTGAAGGGCCATACAATTAAAAAATATATTTAATTAAATTGTATTTAATATTTTATTATATACTTAACAGAAACATATTTCCCTACAATAGCTATAGGGATTTAGGAACAGAAATATCTGCTAAATATTAATATATTTAAGATCATTATAAAAACGTTTTTACCAATATAACATAAAAGTCCTGCAATGTTGCCAGTGATATGCATTACCTAGCTAGGTATTTTATATTTTTAACTGGTGGAAACCGAACTTCAGTTTTAGGATTTCCTAAAATAAGGTATACCTAGTATTCTCTCTTTAATTAAGAGTCGGAGGAAACGGGCATAAATACCTTAATTTTTTTATAGTCTTTGCTGCAGACGATGAGACTTCCAGTAATACCTCTTTTGGATTTAATGATGGGCATGACTGATGATGAAATTTTTGGGAATTAACCCTTTTTACGGTTGCTGTAAGTATCTGTGAAACTATCGGGTAAACATTTTTTTATCTAATTTTGCTTTAATTTGGATATTTTAATTTACCTCTAGTTACTTATGCCAGTAACTCTCACGAAATAAACTAAAATGATTGAAATGTTCTCTTTATTCTGTTTTGTATCAAATTTAATTCGGCTTGGATATCATAAATCTGTTTCTAACAGCAGCGGCCGGTGACAAAAATAGGCATAATAACAACATCCAAAAATGACAAATAATTTGTATTTATAATATAAAAAGAAGTTATTGGAATATAAAAAACGTATTTGTTTTAACAACATAATGAAAATTAATACTTAATTTTCATATAATAAAAAAGCACGCCAGAAATTTAAAAAAAACTCGAATCAAAACGAATGACGTCACGGGTACATAAAGTGCGTTAAAATTACAAATTCGTGATTGGTATTTAACGCACCTTTAGAGCAATCTAGAAATGTTACACGATTTTGAAATTTTGGTCGGATTTATGGTTGAATAGGATGCAGATTTCTGATGTTTCGAATTCTATGTGGCACATCCGGTGTAACCAGAATTAGGCTTAACTTTTTATTTTAAATGGAACACCCTATATATTTTCCTAAAAATCAATTCGAAAGGCAATTCCAAGACAGAACACGTACTACATGTTATACCTATCTAAATGGATTTTTGAGAATTTCATGTTAAGCGCCATTTTTATCAATTTGTTAAAAAAATGATAATAGATAAGTGCTAATGCGATTTTTACACATATTTAGTAAACCTTATATCCTATCACCGTAAAAATACAATTTCCGGTTTTACCGGAAGTGCCAGAGAAATTCGGCAGTAAAAACTAAAGAAATCTGCATTCTATCCAACCATATATCCAATCCGACCCAACTTGCAAAATCGTGTAACACTACTCAAGAAAATGACAGACTTTCTATAGATGGGTCCATATTTAATTTATTCTGAAAGCGATCCTGCCAAGTACACAAAAAATGATAAAGAAAACAAACCTTTTCGAATGCACATAGCCTCGGACAGAGCCTGATTACATATTTTTAGAAAAATAATAAAAAATACATTGCTAAAACACGTATCAACTACTTACAAAACATTCTCTTATTTCGACTCTATACTACTATAAAACTAGTAGCACGTGGCGTGGTACTACACTCGTCGGGTTAAATATTTTTGCTGCAATAAATCATTGTTCACAAAAGTGTTTCTTTACTTTATCATTCTTTGGGTACTTGGCGGCATCGCTTTCAGAATGAATTAAATATGGACCCATCTTTAGTAATTTCGTGGGTACCCGATATTTGAATTTTTTAATAAAACTAAATGGTTTTTTTCAGGCAACAGACACTACTGGAAATGCTTTGGCTTTTGCCTTTACTCTTCTAGGAATGAATTCAGATATTCAGGTAAGTTTTTACTTTTATAGGACTATAATATCTGAGTAAATTAGGGGCCTCTTTTGCAGAAATTTCCATTATATATTTTTTAATACAACAGTTACTAAATTTGCACGAGCACATT
>JACEGR010006135.1:0-64473 GCA_014170235.1 Listronotus bonariensis
AGCTCCCCCTTGAAAGCAAGTCTTTCAACAATAAACACTTAATTTGCACCATCATTGTTTTCAAAAGGTAATGGGCAAATTTTTACTACGGATCGCTTAAGCTTATTATGAGCACATTGAATCGTTACGACGCGCACAACACCATCACTGCCAGGGTGGCATTCAGTTATGCGTCCTAATTTCCAATAAAGTAGAGGTAAATTATCGTCTTTTTCTAACACTAACATCCCTGGGCGAGGATTATTAGAACCATTTTGTTTCCATTTTATCCTTTCCTGAAGGTTAGAGATGTATTCTTTGGACCAACGATCCCAAAATAGCTGGTACAGGCGTTGAAGTTTTTGATAAGTTTTCAGTCTTCCTTCTGGCTGATTTCTAACATCATTTTCAGGGACTGATGAAGCTGCACGTCCGATAAGGAAGTGAGAGGGAGTTATAGGATTTAGATCTCTGGGATCGGGAGATAGAGGATACAAAGGACGAGAATTTAAAACTAATTCTATTTGAATTAATACCGTGCTAAGATCCTCAAAAGACAAAGTTGATGAACCGATAATCTTTTTTAAATGAGTTTTCATAGATTTGACACCCGCTTCCATAGGCCGCCAAAGTGTGGGGAATTAGGTGGTATAAATTTCCATGTTATGCCTTTATTTGATGAAAAATCTACAATGTTATTTTGATTTGTTTCGTTTTGTAAAAAGTTTAAGAGTTCTCTTAATTTAGAATAGGTTCCAACAAAATTAGTTCCGTTGTCAGAACATATCATTTTAGGACGACCCCTTCGAGCGATAAATCTCCTAAGAGCAGATAAAAAAGCAGATGTAGTTAATTCAGAAACTAGCTCAATATGTATAGCTTTCGTTAACAAACATACAAAAAGAGCTGCGTAACTCTTAACTTCCTTATAAGGTTTAGTTTTACGATCTCTGGTTAAAAGCGGACCAGCATAATCAACACCCACGTTTTCAAATGGAAATGAAGCATCGAATCTGCTTTTTGGTAAAGAACCCATAATATAAGAAAGATTTTTAGGTTTTTGTCTGTTGCATACTACACAAGTATGTACAATTTGCTTAACCAAATTTCGCGCTGAAATAGCCCAATATTTTTCGCGTAAGGCTGATAATAAAAGTTGTGGTCCACAATGTAACAGATTGATATGTTCTTGTCTAGCTATAAGTTTAGTTAAAAGATGTCTCTTAGGTAGTATAATTGGGTGAATTTTATCAGAAGAAAAATCTGACATGTTAATTCTACCTCCAACGCGAAGAATGTCATCAACCAAAATAGGTCGAAGAGATAAGATTTTACTTTTGTTGCTAATTTGTACACCATTTTTTAAAGAATGGATTTCTTTATTAAATTCCTCTTTCTGACATAACTTTACTAGCAATATTGTTGCGTTATCTAATTCTTTAACCGTAAGACACCCGAAAGATCGTTTTTCTTTTGGAATTTTTAGGTTAGATGTGAATCTTTGACACCAAGCGGTTACTCGCCGCAGCTTAGTAAAGCTCGAAAATAAAGAAAATATATCAAAGGATTGTTCTTGAACAACCAAGGAAATTTCTGGACGTCTTACTTCAGGTACGTAAACTTCTTGAAGAATTGTCTGATCAATATTAATGAAAAAAAATACATATGAAAATTAGGATCGGTTAACCACGAGGGTCCGTGAAACCAAAGATTTGATTTCGTTAATATTGTCGGAGTGGTACCTCTGGATATAAGATCAGCCGGATTGTCAGCTGATTTTACGTGATGCCAATGAAAAGTAGTATTGTATTTCTGACACGCGGTTTGAGACAAAGGTTTTCCATTTTTGAGGCGCTCCTTGAATCCAACAAAGAGTAATGGTAGAATCCGTATAATAAGGTATCTTTGAGAACTTTAACTGAATACAGTTTAGTACCTTTTTAACCAATTTTGCCAACAGTACGGCGACACAAAGCTCTAAACGTGGTAATGATACACTCTTTAAAGGAGCTACCCTTGATTTTGCACAGAGAAGATTTACAAATAGGTTTCCGTTAGAATCAATAGATTTTACGTATAAACATGCTTCGTAAGCACGTTCAGATGAGTCTGCAAACCCATGAAGTTTAATCATGCTGGAAGTTTCTGTTAAAACACACCTTGGAATTTCAAGCAAATTAAGATTTTCTATCTGGTCTCTAAATTTTAACCAGCGTGTGTGTAAACTTAAAGGAACAGATTCGTCCCAAGTTAATTTAATTTGCCAAAGTTCTTGCAAAATTATCTTTGCAACTATTATGATAGGTGACAAAAGACCAAGAGGATCGAAAATTTGTGCCGTAATAGATAAAATAGCTATCTTCGTTACGTGTGTTTTATCTTTAAGCTCACCGATAGAATATTTAAAAATGTCAGAATTGTTACACCAGCAAACACCTAAAGTTTTTGCTTGTGTGAAATTTTTGTCAAGTTGAAGATCATAATTAGGATTGTGATCAGAAGTTTCAGATAACGAAGAGTCATTAGATAAACAATGTCTAAGATTGAATCCACCACTTTTTAAAATAAGATAGACTTGTTGCTTTGAGGTTTCTAAAGCCTTTAAAGAAAATGAACCGGTTAACAGATCGTCCATATAAAAGTCTTCGCCTATGACACGACTAGCCTCAGGATACTGATCTTTATGTTCATAACTTAGCTGTTTTAGGCATCTAGTTGCCAAAAATGAGGCAGAAGCTGTCCCATACGTTACTGTGTTGAGCTGATAAGTAGTTATTTCCTCTTTTGTATCCTTTCTCCAAAATATTCTATGATACCTCTTATCATCTTCAGATAAAAGAACCTGCCTATACATTTTTTCAACATCAGCAATTAAAACATATGGAAATTTCCGAAAACGGATAAGGAGAGAAAAAATATCCTGCATGAATAGTTGGACCTACGAATTGTACGTCATTAAGCGAAAGTCCTGAATCAGATTTAGCTGATGCGTCAAATACTACACGAACCTTGGTGGTAGTACTAGAAGGTTTAATGACACAATGATGAGGGAGATAATAGGTATTGGTTTCTGAGGGATCATCCTCAATTTTTGACATGTGATTCAGATTTTCATATTCGGATAAAAAATTGTTATATTGCACCGAAAGTTCAGGGTTGTTTGAAAGTTTTTTCTCAATGTTATGGTACCTTTTTAAAGCTAAGGCTCGAGAATCACCAAGATTTGAAAGTTGTTCGTTAAAAGGGATTTTAACAATTAATTTATCATCAGGACTTCTAGATGTGTTTTCCAAGAAATGATTTTCAACTTCATATTCTTGTTTTGTAAGTTTAGGTGTTGCTCCAACTTCCTCTAGTTCCCAAAACTTAGCAACTTGGGTTTCTAGAGAGGAGTTTTGATAAATTTGATTCGTTTTTTCAGTGCAAAGGTAGGTATGTTAAAGAGTTTTGATGATTTGGACTTGGTTTAACAATACAATTTACAGATAAAACCCAACCTAACTTGGTTTTCTGGAGAATGGGCATCTGCGGTCCTAACTCGATTTGACCGGCACACAAAATGTTCCAAAAACAGAAGCTCCTATCAGAATATCAACTTTCCCTTTGATACTATAAGAAGGGTCAGCTAAACGAATAGTTTGGAGGTACCGTAGAATGGGGTGACTTTGACCGATTTTGTACTTTCGCGTATAAAAATCATACCTTAAATGTTGCTAATTTTTTTATGCAGAAGTATATTATGGGCATATAGTTGTAAGCTTTAGGTGAGCTACATTGAAATTACGAAAAAATTATGTTACCTTGGAAAAATTAAAAGTGCCTCTGGTCAAGTACACCCCATTTGGGCGAACTTGACCATATACCACATTTTGCGTGTTAAAACTACTCCTCGCCCAAGGTGGGTGAATTTGACCACATAAAAACACAGTTCAGTTTATATTAAAACATATAATCGGTAAAAAATCATTAATAAAAAATATAGGAACATCTACTAAATTATCAAAACAAAACATAAAATGGGTTTTTAACCTGAAAAAAACCTAAAAATTTAAGGCTAAAGGAGTTTCGGCTTATTGAATATTAAAGCTCGTCATATTAATATCAAATAATAGTTCTCCGTGACGACAAATTATGGGGTCATTATTATTTTTTTATGTTAGAAGGTGAAATAACATCTATGTCGTCGACATTTGGCCAGACAAATATCTCGTTTTTCGACTGTTTGACAAACTTCACTGAAGCTTCATTACTATCGATTGACACAACTTGCCCGACAAAATGCCTAATTGTTTTTAGACTGATATTCTATAACTACCCATGAGTTATTTCGTATCTTTTCATCGTCATTATTATCATATTTTTCTTCAATGTTGTCTGACAAAAATTAATTGAGTTTGATTGTCTATTTCTACGTCAGGTCTGTGTCATCACTGTCAGTGCAGATTTTTCTTTTAGCACTTATATTCCCACTGGTGCTAGGAAAGTTAAGACTGTCATCATCATCGATTTTTAAAGGAGAATCCTCAAAAGCAACTGAGCGTAGGCACTACATTTATTTTTTTTCTTTTTATTTGTAGAATCGCGCTTGTTTGGGTTCCGCTGGCCTTTAAAAATGATCAACTATAATTTCTCCGACACTATTTTGCTTATGACTGACTGTCGTCTGAGTGAGGTATTTTACCCAGAAGCTTTCTTTGCACAAGTAAAGATTCACAAGCATAAAACCCATTTTGACGTTTTCGGATGCCACCGGGCTAATTCATCAAACAGTTTTTTAACAATCGAGAAACACACTTTTCCGACTGAAGAGGTTGTTGGATTACATTTTTCCATTCATGTAGTATTTTTCCAATAATTTTCATTGACCCGAAGAAACTTACATCCAGTGGCTGGCTTCAGATGAGTTGCATTTGGTGGAAGGCATACAAAGTCAATATTATTTTCTTTGTATAATTTTTTCGAACATCTTTTGTAAAATAAAGAGAGATTGACCTCTCAGAGAAGTGCCCAAAGCTTTGGCACTTCCCTTCCTATGTCAGTTTAGCATGGGAGTAAAATATGGAGAACTTCAGTAGTCCATGTGGTGAGGCAGGATGGGTGATGGAAACCAGTGCCATGGTTCAGGAAGCGCACGTTGGCGCACGGGTTCGCCTTTGCACAAAGCCTTGTTGCATCGCAGCGTGGAGTGCCATCTGGGACCGCCACTCTCGCCATAGATCTTCCTCTAAGTTCGCCGCCTTACCAAACCAATGCCAGGAACGGCAACAATATCACCGCTCACTGCAGAACCACACAACTTGTTGGGGTCCACAGCTACTTTTTGAAAAGTTCAGCAACGTTTGTCGGGATATTTTGCCACCCTTGTTGAAAAATGAGTTTTGCCAACCTACCAGGATCGTCCCACGTAGGTTGCTTTCAAATCGTGGTTAAAGTTGCCTCTGGTTTAGCCCCCTCCAAGTTGTTACGGAGAGTTCGTCGAAAAAGAGAGATAGCGAGTCCACATCTACTGCCGCTCGGGATCTTTTCAATATTGTTGCTAGTCGTTCGGATAAAAACATCTTCCGCCGGCGCGTCTAAAGGATTTCGCCCAAATCATAGCCTGAAAAACCATGACCAGAGTCAAAGAAAATCAGGTGTCACCATAAAATACGAAAGGCTACGCTGGTAAGTTGTTTTTAAACAAATGAGTGGTGCCTAGGCGATCGAGATGAAGACTTTGCGCCCAACGTAAATCTACCGTGCTAAGAGGAAAGCCCCATTTTGCACCATGTAACCGGCGCTTCGGGCAAAAGTCAGTTTTTGCTTCAGCAGCCGAGAAACTGGTTTGGCCTCCATGTGTTTCTTAATGGCTGACCATGCTCATTTTGTTAAAAAAGTGTACCTTTAGGAATTTTATATTTCTTTGCAGCCTTATATTGCACTTATTTTTTCCAGTTTAAAACATCACTTAAACATTTTTCTAGAAGTTTCCTCAGTTCGTTAGTCTCACCCCGTCGTTTGTGCGCCAACTTTTAAACGCTTACCACCTCTCGGCATTTTCCAAAACGTCTGATTTGCTCCCAGCAAAATATTAATCGTTTATTCTCGCACAAGTTCGAATAGAGCGCTAACGAAACCGACCAGAGGGCCGAGCGGGCGGCAAGCGATGACTAGATCTATGTATAGCAGGCAAGGAATTTACAAGTCGGTCAGCTTCATCCCTGCGGTCCAGTTTCACCCCAGATTTGTCAAAAAACTGCGCCAAAAGGAGCTATTAATAACATTTTGGCAATACTAGCTTCACCTTTTATATTTTTAAGGGACTAATATTTAGTATTTATTGCATGATGTAATAATTAAATAATAACATAATAACCCAAATGACATTTTCCATGAATGTTTCATAGGTAGCAAATTACCAACTCAATAATTTTTTTAAAGCATTTTGCCTTAATTGGTTCTGTCTGACGCAGATTTAACCTGTTTTATGAATGTTGTTTAAATTTCGGAACTTCGGTTTAAGAAGTTATTACTTATGTAATCCCTAAATTGAATTATTAGTAATATTTTTAATAAATTAACAGGATGACTCTGGTAAGTCATCAATAAATGTTATTTTATTGAGTTTTTGATTCCAGTCCACCCCAGCGGTCGAGTAACCCCCATTTTACGGTATGTCAAATATGTGCAGGGTCCAAATGAAAAAAGATGGAGAGAGATGAATCGGTTCATGATTTTTTATGATTAAGCAAGATATATCGATTTCAAAGGCATTATGATTTGACTTGATTTTAAGATTGGTTTTATAGCGAATGTTTGATTCACCCTTATTGATACCTAAGATGTTGCAATTTGTATTAAAAGTTTTAAGGTTAAGTCTTTTACTGGCTTCTTCAGTTATAAAATTAGATTGAGATGCAGAGTCCAGTAGGACACGACACGGTTGTAAATTACCATTAGAGTCTGGAACTTGGACCATGGCTGTAGCTAGAATAACGTTAGTCAAAGGCATTTGATCAGAGACTAGTAAAGATATTTCAGAGGTTTTATTTGGTAAGTTTTCCTCGGTTTTATTGGAGTTATTAGGATTGTTATTACTTTTATTATCTTCGGTTTGAATACCAGGATTAAAAGTTTTAGGATGTGATTGATTAAAGTCCATATGAAGTAAGGTATGGTGCTTCTTTTTGCATTTTAGACAAGTTGATTCAGAAAAACAATCTTTGAAACTGTGATTTTTTCTTAAGCAATTTAAGCAAAAGTTAAGTTTTTGAGCTTCGTTAATACGATCGTTGGATGAAAGTTTTAAAACGTGTCACAGTTATAAATATTATGAGACCCTTTACAATAGGGACATATAAAATCTTTAGAACTGTAATAGGATCGGCTTGTTTCAAAAAGTTTTCTTTGTTGTTTTTCGAAATTGATGGGAGATCTTTCACCAAGCACGTCGTTTTTAAAGGATTGCGTATTAACTGCTTCTAAAATTTTACAACGTTTTTTAAGAAATGTACACAAATCATTAAAAGTTGGAAGGTCACTAGAAACTTCAAATTGCTCCCATGCACGCTTAGTTGCATTATCAAATTTAGAAACTACTATAAAAACCAATTACGCATCCCACTTATTCACAGGAAGACCCATGGATGCTAAACATCTTATATTTTTGTTAACACAATCGTTAAGATTTCTTAAGTCTAAATAAGATTCTTTCTTAATGTTAGGGAATTCTAAAATTGCCTTAATGTGATTATTTGTAATAAGTTTTTGTTTTCAAATCGCTGTTGTAATAATTGCCATGCAATAGGATAGTTTGCATCGCTGATCTCTAGGGAATCGATGCACCAAGTGCTCCATCCTTTAAGCAGGATTTAAAGGTAATACAATTTTTGAATGTTTGTTAGCGAAGCATCAGATTCAATTAGAGAGTTAAAGGTATCAAAAAATTGCCTCCACTGGCTATATTGCCCTGAAAAATTTGGGAGGGTTAATTTTCGGTAATCCTAACACCTCAGGTGTCGATCCCTGTAAAACATTACCACCATGGCTCGCTCTACTATGAGTAGAACCACTGGCAAAATTTTGAGAATGATTGTCGCTTATAAAGGTTGCTAAATAGGCTTTGGCTTGGCTAATTATTTCGAAATATTTATTCTCGAACTCAAAACGTTCTAATTCGCTTTTGGAAAGAATAACGTTTTCTTCCTCAGTAGCATTCTCACCTTGAGTGATGTTACTAAGTAAAATATTGTCAATTTCGTCTTGAATCGAAAAATCATTTAAAATCGAGATCTAAAAGATAAGTCTTAAATTAACTTGATTGTATAAGAGATCATCAATTTGTTTGTTTTTGACGGTATTAAAAGTAGAGTACAGAATCTGGTTAATTTAGTTTTAAGGTTAGTACGTTCACGTATTTTTCTTTAGAATTGCTCATTTTGCAAAAAGTTAAGATATGATTAAGATAGTGTTTAAGATATAAGATAATATAAAGATATTTAAGATAAACAGTATTAAATTTACGATAGAAGATTATAGGATAAAGGTAAATGTGTTGAAATAAAGGTAAAATCAGTTTAGGATAAGATAAGATTAAAAGATGGAACGGACTTGCTAGTATATTCCAATTAAAGATAATAGCCTGTAAAACTTTCGCAGGCCTTGATTGAATAACGTCGCTTTGCTTGGAATCGGAAGGTCGGCCGTGGCGCTTGGGTGGCCGGAGCGCGCGTCTTGCTGGCAATCTGCGCCGCTCAGTTCATATTAGAAAGCGTGTTCCAATACACCGAGATTTTGCACTAATCGGAAACTCGAAGGACCGATTCTTGTTGATAATACAACACTCACACTCATTTTTAATTTAGAAATAAAAACACTTGTTTGGATGAGAGACGCACTTCGTTAGATTTTATTGGGTTGGGGTGGTACAAAAACTTGTGTTTTTACGATAGAGGTTCGATAAGACTGTTGCGCGGAGCGCCCGCCTTCTGATGCAATTACTTGCTGTTCAAGTAACAAAAACGTTACTTAGTTGCAGCCCAGCTTCATACTATAAGGTTTCTAGTGCTTTGATCTGTCCTTTTTAATGGAGATGTTATCTCTGTTCACTAAAACAAATGTTTATTGGGTTCTAAACAAATATTAGCGGTAATATTTAATATGCTATACATTCATTAAAGAATTGTTGAAGCATTTTTAAATTAGTCTTACATTTGGTCAATGCTAATGTATATTTTATTATATACAATAATATATAGTATATAAGATAGGATATAAAATATGTATATAATACATATAATATATATCATTAAAAAACATTTCTCGACTTGGCAAATATTCAGTATCAAAAGTCCTTAAAAGAGAAATCAAGTTCGCTTTGTTTTTGATTTTTTTTTTTTTTTTCTAAATATGTAATATTTACATTATTACATATTTACAAAAATGATTAGCAAAGAGTGTACAGTTACACATGAGATATTCCCCCAGAATAGAGGCCATGATCGCCTCCAGCTTGAAATCAATCTGGCAGTGAAATGCATGTTTATCTGCCGATGAGTGCATCATCAGTCATCCATCAGTGAACAATGGTTTAGAGCTTTTAGTGTGTGGTGGTGTCATTATTGCTATGTGTGTTATTTCTGTCATTTTCTGTCGTGTGGTGATTCAAGCAGCGGGATGCGCCAACAATGGGTTATTCCTGTAATATCCGCATCGATATGTGGCATAGGTGAGATATTGCTTTGGTTATTCAGGGATAAAAAAACGCGTTCCCTTTGAGCGTCACTTCAGCATTTTCATGACATCGCCTTCATATTATCGTCCCGAACCTAAGTTCTGACAACACGACAGTTTCTATTAGATCATCCAAATGGCTACGCTAATAAACGACGTTATGCAAATCGCGGTGCTGATTTTGGTTGACCCCACAATTGTTTATTATTTGTCACGTTCATAGCGCCATATAACTCTTTTTGCGATTAGACTTCTATACAAAAAAAAACGCCATACATTTACTATGTGTTACGCTGCTTGGCGTGCACTTTCAAATAAACAGCTACTCTCTCAAGGTTGTCTTGAGTTTGTTTATCAGTGTCCACAAAATGCCAACCGGAAGGCTTCAAAACCACTCAGAACCCGGTTGCAGTAGCATGGATACTTTGCGACAGTTTGTATTTTCCCAGTGTATCACGTTACATCCACACAAATTTTATTAAAATTTACACATTCAAAATTGTTCAGCCAATCAAACAAAGTTTTAATGTATCACCAAAATTGCACTCATAACAGACGCATCCTATATTTCTAATTCAGCATATCTTTTTGGAATTAATCCCTATTTTTAGTTTTAAAGTTTATGAGGTGTTGAGATAAGGTCATTCCACACCACGTTCCTTAATTTCTCTAGTAATGTGGAAATCATCGTCTACCCCTCCTAGGAACTGGAATCTATGCTGAATTTGGCGTGGCGCCGGAATGCTGATCAGATCTAATTTGTTGACGTCGTTGACCATAGCATTTGTCAGATATAACTCCTATTTGATGCACAGTCATAAAATAGCTTCTGTGCCGGAGTCTCTTGCAAGCTGTATAAGTTCAAATACACACGAATTAAGTTGTAAATTGGGCACCTGATGGGTTCCTCGAGGGCATGTTATATCGGACCGTCGACATAAGGCAAGTCCCTCACCCTAATTTAGTAATAATTCGCAAATGACAACCAGGTTTCGTCCGGTAGCAGTTCACCAATTTGGAAGACAGGGTAAAGGCGTCAAGTACACTTTGAACGCATATTTGTCAATTAAGATAACTGCTTGTGGAAATGTTTAATTATAGATGCGATCGTTTGGAGGTGTAATTGGTTCGCCTACCGTCCGCGACAAATCACGGTAAGGATTTGGCGAAAATCACCTCAAATATTACACACACATTTACCTCAGAGGGCATTACATATGGTTCTCTGCTTGACTTCTCGCAATGCACCATATGCCATTTGCTGCCAGGCGGTTTGACATAGGTGCGCAAATCACATGCTGACCAAATCCTGCCCTCTCTTGATCCTCGATGTTCTAGGGCCTGCGCTTTATCTGCAGCGCAGTTCAATAAAGGCTTTTATCAAGCATTCGATCTTTGAGTCTTTGCCAATCAGATTCAGCACAGCAATACCGGTCCATGCGACCGCAAGATGTACGCTGCTTTATGGAATGTGACAATAATAAACAGGGGGGTTTTCGTCCAAAATCAAAATTAAGATTTACAAGCAACGTCGTTTATTGTGAAATATTTGGATTATCTAATAGAAACGTCGTTGTCAGAACTTAGGTTCGGGATGATAATAGCGGCGATGTCATAGAAAATGCAGTTGAAGCGACGCCTATGGTGCAACGTTTATCTGAACAACCGTTAAATATCTCGCATCATATGCCACATATCGATGATATTAGACAATCAGTTGTTTAAGCGCATCCCTATGTTGAATCACCGCCACGACAGAAAAAAGCGACGAACACACATAGCAATAATGACACCACCACACGAAGCCTAAACCACTATTCACCGAAGTGATGACGATGATGCATCATCGGCAGATAAATACATACCACGCTTTACTGATTTCAAGTTGAGGCGACGTATGGCCTCTATTCTGGGGACATCTCTATACAACTATACACTTTTGCTAATTATTTTAAATGTTGTAATATCGTAAATATTGCTATTTAAAAAAAATCAAAATAAAAGCGAACTTGATTTCTTTAAGGATTTTGATACGAATATTTGGGTTATAAAATATTTTAAGATATATATTATATGTATTATATACATATTTTATATCCTATCTTATATACTATATATATTGTATATAATAAAATACATTACATTGTCCAAATGTAATACTTTAAAAATGTCAATAATTTTTTAATAATGTATGTATATTAAATATTACCATAATATTTGTTTAGAACCTTAATAAACATTTGTTTAGAACAGTGATAAATATTCATTAAAAAGGACAGTTCAAGCATTTAAAACTTTTATAGTATGTAGTTATTAAAATTGGCAACGTTTTTGTTAACACTTGAAAAGCAGCATCAGAAGCGATGGCGTGCTCTCGTTAACAGTCTATCAAAATTCTATCAAAAACACAAGTTTTTGTACCAATTTAACCTAATAAAATCTAACAAAGTAGTTCTCATCCAAACAAGTGTTTTATTTTAAATTAAAATGAGTGTGAGTGTTTTATTATCAACAAAAATGGTCCTTCGAGCCGGATTAGTGAAAAATCTCAGGTATTTGGTACTATTTCTAATATGAACCGAGCGGCGTAGATTGCCAGCAAGACGCAAGCTCCGCCTACCCAAGCGCCACGGCCGACCTTCCGATTCCAAGCAAAGCGACGTCATTCAATCAAGGCCTGCAAAGTTTTACAGGCTATTATCTTTAATTGGAATATACTATGTAAGTCCGTTCCATCTTTTAATCTTATCTTATCCTAAACTGATTTTACCTTTATTTCAACACATTTACCTTTATCCTATAATCTTCTATCGTAAATTTAATACTGTTTATCTAATATCTTTATATTATTTTATATCTTAAACACTATCTTAATCATATCTTAACTTTTTGCAAAATGAGCAATTCTAAAAAAAAATGGGTAAACGTACTAACCTTAAAACTAAATTAACCAGATTCTGTACCTACTTTAATACCGTCAAAAACAAACAAATTGATGATCTCTTATACAATCAAGTTAATTTAAGACTTATCTTTTTAGATTCGATTTTAAATGTTTTTATTAAGACGAAATTGACAATATTTTACTTAGTAACATCACTCAAGTTGAGAATGCTACTGAGGAAGAAAACGTTATTTTTTCCAAAAGCGAATTAGAACGTTTTGAGTTCGAGAATAAATATTTCGAAATAATTAGCCAAGCCAAAGCCTATTTAGCAACCCTTATAAGCGACAATCATTCTCAAAATTTTGCCAGTGGTTCTACTCATAGTAAAGCGAGCCATGGTGGTAATGTTTTACAGGCATCGACACCTGGAGGTGTTAGATTACCAAAATTAACCCTCCCAAATTTTTCAGGACAATATAGCCAGTGGAGGCAATTTTTTGATACCTTTAACTCTCTAATTGAAGCTGATGCTTCGCTAACAAACATTCAAAAATTGTATTACCTTAAATCCTGCTTAAAGGATGGAGCACTTGGTGTAATCGATTCCCTAGAGATAAACTATCCTATTGCATGGCAATTATTACAAGAGCGATTTGAAAACAAAAACTTATTACAAATAATCACATTAAAGCAATTTTAGAATTCCCTAACATTAAGAAAGAATCTTATTTAGACTTAATAAATCTTAACGATTGTGTTAACAAAAATATAAGATGTTTAGCATCCATGGGTCTTCCTGTGGATAAGTGGGATGCGTAATTGGTTTTTATAGTAGTTTCTAAATTTGATAATGTAACTAAGCGTGCATGGGAGCAATTTGAAGTTTCTAATGACCTTCCAACTTTTAATGATTTGTGTACATTTCTTAAAAAACGTTGTAAAATTTTAGAAGCAGTTAATACGCAATCCTTTAAAAACGACGTGCTTGGTGAAAGATCTCCCATCAATTTCGAAAAACAACAAAGAAAACTTTTGAAACAAGCCGATCCTATTACAGTTCTAAAGATTTTATATGTCCCTATTGTAAAGGGTCTCATAATATTTATAACTGTGACACGTTTTAAAACTTTCATCTAACGATCATATTAACGAAGCTAAAAAACTTAACTTTTGCTTAAATTGCTTAAGAAAAAATCACAGTTTTAAAGATTGTTTTTCTGAATCAACTTGTCGAAAATTCAACAAGAAGCACCATACCTTACTTCATATGGACTTTAATCAATCACATCCTAAAACTTTTAATCCTGGTATTCAAACCAAAGATAATGAAAGCAATAACAATCCTAATAACTCCAATAAAACCGAGCAAAACTTACCAAATAAAACCTCTGAAATATCTTTACTAGTCTCTGATCAAATGCCTTTGACTAACGTTATTCTAGCTACAGCCATGGTCCAAGTTCCAGACTCTAATGGTAATTTACAACCGTGTCGTGTCCTACTGGACTCTGCATCTCAATCTAATTTTATAACTGAAGAAGCCAGTAAAAGACTTAACCTTAAAACTTTTAATACAAATTGCAACATCTTAGGTATCAATAAGGGTGAATCAAACATTCGCTATAAAACCAATCTTAAAATCAAGTCAAATCATAATGCCTTTGAAATCGATATATCTTGTTTAATCATAAAAAACATAACTGATCATCTTCCATCTTTTTCATTTGACCCTGCAACATTTAATATACCGTAAAATGGGGTTACTTTGACCGCTGGGGTGGACTTGACCAAAAACTCAATAAAATATTTATTGATACTTACCAGAGTCATCCTGTTAATTATTAAAAAATATTACTAATAATTCAATTTAGGGATATATAAGTAATAACTTTTAAACTAAAACGAAATTTAAACAATATTCAAAATAGGTTAAATCTGCGCTAGAACCAATTAAGGCAAAATGCTTTAAAAAAATTATTGTTAAAATTTTACCTATGAAACATTCAGGAAAATGTCATTTGGGTTATTATGTTATTATTTAATTATTACATCATGTAATAATACAATATTAGTCCCTTAAAAATAAAAAGGTGCTAGTATTGCCAAAATGTTATTAATAGCTCCTTTGCGCAGTTTTTTGACAATTTTGGGGTGAAATTGACCGCAGGGATGAAGTTGACCGACTTGTAAATTCTTGCCTGCTATACATAGATCAGTCATCGCTGCCGCCTGCCGGTCTTCTGGTCGGTTTTGTTAGTGTCTATTCAACTGTGCGAGAATAAACATTAATATTTTGCTGTTAAAATCGATGTTTTGAAAATGCCGAGAGTGTATAAGCGTAAAGTTGGTGCAAAACGATTTAAGGACTACACTGAGGAAACTCTAGAAAAATGTTTAAGTGATGTTTTAAATGGAAAAATAAGTGCAAATAAGGCTGCAAAGAAATATAAAATTCCTAAAGGTACACTTTTTAACAAAATACATGGTCGCCATATTAAGAAACATGGAGGCCAAACTGTGTTTTCGGCTGCTGAAGAAACTGACTTTGTCGAAGGGCTGGTTACATGTGCAAAATGGGGCTTTCCTCTTAGCATTTTAGATTTACGTTTAAGTGCAAAGTCTTATCTGGATCGCTTAGGAAAAAATTCACGGTTTAAAAACAACTTACCAGGTAAGTTTTGTATTTTTATAGACACTTGATTTTTTTTATTTATTTCTGGTATTTTTCAGGTTATGATTGGGCGAAATCCTTTTTAGCGCGCCATAAAGATGTTTTATCCGAACGACTAGGCAACAATATTAAAAGATCCCGTGCTGCAGTAGATGTGGACTTGCTATCTTCTTTTTCGACGAACTTTCCGTAACACTTGAGGGGGTTAAACCAGAGGCAATTTTTAATTACGATGAAAGCAACTTACGTGACGATCCTGGTAAGAAAAAACTCATTTTCAACAAGGGTGTAAAATATCCCGACAACGTTATTAACTTTTCAAAAAGTGCTGTGACCCTAATGTTGTGTGTTTCTGCGAGCGGTGATATGTTGCCACCTTACATTGTTTATAAGGCGGCGAACTTATGGGATTCATGGCGTGAGGGCGGTCCCAGAGGCACTCCATGTTGCGATAAAAAATGTTGTGCAAAGGGAACTAGGTACAATCGCTCGAATCATGGTTGGTTTGACACCATCTGTTTTACCGACTGGTTTAAGTCTATATTTTTACCCCATGCTAAACTCATAGAAGGAAAAAAGGTTTTACTAGGAGACAATCTTTCTTCTTATTTTACAAAAGATGTTCGAAAATTATACAAAGAAAATAATATTGACTTTGTATGCCTTCCACCAAATGCAACTCATCTGTGCCAGCCACTGGATGTAAGTTTCTTCGGGTCAATGAAAAATTATTGGAAAAAATACTACATGAATGGAAAAAATGTAATCCAACAACTTCTTCAGTCGAAAAAAGTGTGTTTCCCCGATTGTTAAAAAACTGTTTGATGAATTAGCTCCGGTGGCATCCAAAAACGCTCAAAATGGGTTTTATGCTTGTGGAATTTTTACTTTGTGCAAAGAAAAGCTTCTGGGAAAAATACCTACTCAGACGACAGTCAGTCATAAGCAAAATAGTGTCGGAGAAATTATAGTTGACTATTTAAAAGGCCAGCGGAACCCAAACAAGCGCGATTCTACAATAAAAAGAAAAAAAATAAATGTAGTGCCTGGGCGCTCAGTTGCTTTTGAGGATTCTCCTTTAAAAATCGATGATGATGACAGTCTTAACTTTCCTAGCACCAGTGGGAATATAAGTGCTAAAAGAAAAATCTGCACTGACAGTGATGACACAGACTCCGACGTAGAAATAGACAATCAAAATCAATTAATTTTTGTCGACAACATTGAAGAAAAATATGATAATAATGACGATGAAAAGATACGAAATAACTCATGGGTAGTTATAGAATATCAGTCTAAAAAAACAATTAGGCATTTTGTCGGGCAAGTTGTGTCAATCGATAGTAATGAAGCTTCAGTGAAGTTTGTCAAACAGTCGAAAAACGAGATATTTGTCTGGCCAAATGTCGACGACATAGATGTTATTTCACTTTCTAACATAAAAAAATAATAAATGACCCCATAATTTGTCGTCGGGGAGAACTATTATTTGATATTAATATGACGAGCTTTAATATTCAATAAGCCGAAACTCTTTAGCCTTAAATTTTAGGTTTTTTCAGGTTAAAAACCCATTTTATGTTTTGTTTTGATAATTTAGAATGTTCCTATATTTTTTATTAATGATTTTTTTACCGATTATATGTTTAATATAAACTGAACTGTGTTTTTTTATGGTCAAATTCACCCACCTTGGGCAGGGAGTAGTTTTAACACGCAAAACGCGTATACGGTCAAGTTCGCCCCAAATGGGGTGTACTTGACCAGAGGCACTTTTTAATTTTTTCCAAGGTAACATAATTTTTTCGTAATTTCAATGTAGCTCACCTAAAGCTTACAACTATACCCATAATATACCTTACATAAAAAAATTAGCAACATTTAAGGTATGATTTTTATATGGCCAAAGTACAAAATCGGTCAAAGTCACCCCATTCTACGGTACCTCAAACTATTCGTTTAGCTGACCCTTCTTATAGTATCAAAGGGAAAGTTGATATTTTGATAGGAGCTTCTGTTTTTTGGAACATTTTGTGTGCCGGTCAAATCGAGTTAGGACGCAGATGCCCATTCTCCAGAAAACCAAGTTAGGTTGGGTTTTATCTGGAAATTGTATTGTTAAACCAAGTCCAAATCATCAAAACTCTTTAACATACCTTTGCACTGAAAAACAAATCAAATTTATCAAAACTCCTCTCTAGAAACCCAAGTTGCTAAGTTTTGGGAACTAGAGGAAGTTGGAGCAACACCTAAACTTACAAAACAAGAATATGAAGTTGAAAATCATTTCTTGGAAAACACATCTAGAAGTCCTGATGGTAAATTTATTGTTAAAATCCCTTTTAACGAACAACTTTCAAATCTTGGCTTTGAGCCTTAGCTTTAAAAAGGTACCATAATATTGAGAAAAACTTTCAAACAACCCTGAACTTTCGGTGCAATATAACAATTTTTTATCCGAATATGAAAATCTGAATCACATATCAAAAATTGAGGATGATCCCTCAGAAACCAATACCTATTATCTCCCCCATCATTGTGTCAATAAACCTTCCAGTACTACAACCAAGGTTCGTGTAGTATTTGACGCATCAGCTAAATCTAATTCAGGACTTTCGCTTAATTACGTACAATTCGTAGGTCCAACTATTCATGAGGATATTTTTTCTCTCCTTATCCGTTTTCGGAAATTTCCATATGTTTTAATTGCTGATTTTGAAAAAATGTATGGGCAGGTTCTTTTATCTGAAGATGATAAGATGTATCATAGAATATTTTGGAGAAAGGATACAAAAGAGGAAATAGCTACTTATCAGCTCAACACAGTAACGTATGGGACAGCTTCTGCCTCATTTTTGGCAACTAGATGCCTAAAACAGCTAAGTTATGAACATAAAGATCAGTATCCTAAAGCTAGTCGTGTCATAGGCGAAGACTTTTATATGGACGATCTGTTAACCGGTTCATTTTCTTTAAAGGCTTTAGAAACCTTAAAGCAACAAGTCTATCTTATTTTAAAAAGTGGTGGATTCAATCTTAGACATTTTTTATCTAATGACTCTTCGTTATCTGAAACTTCTGATCACAATCCTAATTATGATCTTCAACTTGACAAAATTTCACACAAGCAAAAACTTTAGGTGTTTGCTGGTGTAACAATTCTGACATTTTTAAATATTCTATCGGTGAGCTTAAAGATAAAACACACGAAACGAAGATAGCTATTTTATCTATTACGGCACAAATTTTCGATCCTCTTGGTCTTTTGTCACCTATCATAATAGTTGCAAAGATAATTTTGCAAGAACTTTGGCAAATTAAATTAACTTGGGACGAATCTGTTCCTTTAAGTTTACACACACGCTGGTTAAAATTTAGAGACCAGATGGAAAATCTTAATTTGCTTGAAATTCCAAGGTGTGTTTTAACAGAAACTTCCAGCATGATTAAACTTCATGGGTTTGCAGACTCATCTGAACCTGCTTACGAAGCATGTTTATACGTAAAATCTATTGATTCTAACGGAAACCTATTTGTAAATCTTCTCTGTGCAAAATCAAGGGTAGCTCCTTTAAAGAGTGTATCATTACCACGTTTAGAGCTTTGTGTCGCCGTACTGTTGGCAAAATTGGTTAAAAAGGTACTAAACTGTATTCAGTTAAAGTTCTCAAAGATACCTTATTATACGGATTCTACCATTACTCTTTGTTGGATTCAAGGAGCGCCTTAAAAATGGAAAACCTTTGTCTGAAACCGCGTGTCAGAAATACAATCCTTTTCATTGGCATCACGTAAAATCAGGTGACAATCCGGCTGATCTTATATCCAGAGGTACCACTCCGACAATATTAACGAAATCAAATCTTTGGTTTCACGGACCCTCGTGGTTAACCGATCCTAATTTTCATATGTATTTTTTTTCATTAATATTGATCAGACAATTTTCAAGAAGTTTACGTACCTGAAGTAAGACGTCCAGAAATTTCCTTGGTTGTTCAAGAACAATCCTTTGATATATTTTCTTTATTTTCGAGCTTTACTAAGCTGCGGCGAGTAACCGCTTGGTGTCAAAGATTCACATCTAACCTAAAAATTCCAAAAGAAAAACGATCTTTCGGGTGTCTTACGGTTAAAGAATTAGATAACGCAAAAATATTGCTAGTAAAGTTATGTCAGAAAGAGGAATTTAATAAAGAAATCCATTCTTTAAAAAATGGTGTACAAATTAGCAACAAAAGTAAAATCTTACCTCTTCGACCTATTTTGGTTAATGACATTCTTCGCGTTGGAGGTAGAATTAACATGTCAGATTTTTCTTCTGATAAAATTCACCCAATTATACTACCTAAGAGACATCTTTTAACTAAACTTATAGCTAGACAAGAACATATCAATCTGTTACATTGTGGACCACAACTTTTATTATCAGCCTTACGCGAAAAATATTGGCCTATTTCAGCGCGAAATTTGGTTAAGCAAATTGTACATACTTGTGTAGTATGCAACAGACAAAAACCTAAAAATCTTTCTTATATTATGGGTTTTTTTACCAAAAAGCAGATTCGATGCTTCATTTCCATTTGAAAAGGTGGGTGTTAATTATGCTGGTCCGCTTTTAACCAGAGATCGAAAAACTAAACCTTATAAGGAAGTTAAGAGTTACGCAGCTCTTTTTGTATGTTTGTTAACGAAAGCTATACATATTGAGCTAGTTTCTGAATTAACTACATCTGCTTTTTTATCTGCTCTTGGGAGATTTATCGCTCGAAGGGGTCGTCCTAAAATGATATGTTCTGACAACGGAACTAATTTTGTTGGAACCTATTCTAAATTAAGAGAACTCTTAAACTTTTTACAAAACGAAACAAATCAAAAATAACATTGTAGATTTTTCATCAAATAAAGGCATAACATGGAAATTTATACCACCCAATTCCCCACACTTTGGCGGCCTATGGGAAGCGGGTGTCAAATCTATGAAAACTCATTTAAAAAAGATTATCGGCTCATCAACTTTATCTTTTGAGGATCTTAGCACGGTATTAATTCAAATAGAATTAGTTTTAAATTCTCGTCCTTTGTATCCTCTATCTCCCGATCCCATAGATCTAAATCCTATAACTCCCTCTCACTTCCTTATCGGACGTGCAGCTTCATCAGTTCCTGAAAATGATGTTAGAAATCAGCCAGAAGGAAGACTGAAAACTTATCAAAAACTTCAACGCCTGTACCAGCTATTTTGGGATCGTTGGTCCAAAGAATACATCTCTAACCTTCAGGAAAGGATAAAATGGAAACAAAATGGTTCTAATAATCCTCTCCCAGGGATGTTAGTGTTAGTAAAAGACGATAATTTACCTCTACTTTATTGGAAATTAGGACGCATAACTGAATGCCACCCTGGCAGTGATGGTGTTGTGCGCGTCGTAACGATTCAATGTGCTCATAATAAGCTTAAGCGATCCGTAGTAAAAATTTTCCCATTACTTTTTGAAAACAATGATGGTGCAAATTAAGTGTTTATTGTTGAAAGACTTGCTTTCAAGGGGGAGCTATGTTTAGAACCTTAATAAACATTTGTTTAGAACAGTAATAAATATTCATTAAAAAGGACAGTTCAATCCTTTAAAACTTTTGTAGTCTGTAGTTATTAAAATTGGCAACGTTGTTGTTAACACTTGAAAAGCAGCATCAGAAGCGATGGCGTATTCTCGTTAACAGTCTATCAAAATTCTATCAAAAACCCAAGTTTTTTACCAATTTAACCTAATAAAATCTAACAAAGTAGTTCTCATCCCAAGAAGTTTTTTATTATTAACAATATTCAAATCTTTAAAATACTGATAAATATAAATAAATATATTCCATAAAAAAGAAAAAAACTGAGTATATATTTTTTATTTATATCTATTTATAATTTTCTTTTAATGGATATAAATACAAATTTTTTGTAAATTTTACCAATTTAAATCAATAAAAACATATATTCACATAGGGTTTTTATAAATATATTCATACAAAAAAACATATATAAAAACTATTTATTTATACATATATTTTAAATTAAAATAAATAATACTTTAAACGAAATTCCAAAATTTAGAATTTTAAATTTATACAAAAAAACAAATTTACTATTCTCTTAGATTGGATTTCATATTTTATTATTTTGTAAAAAAAACTTGTGTTTATAAAGATTTTTTTTTGTAAAAATCGAATTGAAATAATATATCGTGACTCAAAATAATATAAATATTTGACAGTTAATGTGGTAATATATTACTTTATATACTGGGTTAGTAAAAAGTACTGCAACTCGTAAATGTTTTAAAAACCGATAAAGCTACATTTACCAACTTTAGAATCTTGAAAATATCGGGCATGGCGAATTTGATAGGCACCGTTGTCAGATTTTCCAGTTTTATGCTACACGTTTTTTTTTTAAATAGAATGCCCCATTTATTTTTATTACAATGGATTGCAAAAGAAAAAATTTAATAAGTCCACAAATTTTCAAAATTTCATTCTTACTAGCTCCTAGATAAAAGATAAAATTGAGCAGTAATACCGTCGTTGTTGCCTGATTTTCCAGTTTTGCGCTACACGTAATATTTTTGGTATTTTAAATAAAATGCCCTGTTCATTTTATATTGCATTAAAAGGAGCTTGCCCACTTTAGTTATGCTCCAAATTTCCAAAATTCAATCTTTTCCAGTTATCGAAATATGACAACGCCGCATTTTCTAGCACGAAACTGGGAAATCTGGCAACATTGCCGATATCACTATTTATTTCTACTATGTTCAAAACACCTTAAATACCAAATTTGGTAAATGTAGCTTAAGCGGTTTTAAAAATATTTAAAAGTTGCAGTACTTTTTACTTACCCAGTACATATTTAATAAGCAAAGTAAGTAAAAATAATTTAAACAAATGGAAAGAAATAACTTATTAAATGAAGTTTGGATGAAGTTGTTTATTCTTCATGGACAATGTGACCAAATTATAACAAGAACATGCAGAAAACTCAATGAGATGTTTCCCGATGAACAACAGAAAAATTTTAAATTTTTTATAATAAATGTTGTAAATGGCTGCCGTTGAATTCCAACATTTTTAAATACGTATATTCGGAGATTCACTTGTGGCTTTTCTTATCTTTTTGACATGAAGCTGTTTAAAATAAGTGATTACTTGTTGGCGGAGGTCTTCTTTGGTCTGTACCGGTGTACTGTATATTTTTATTTTTAAATTACCTTACAAGTAAAAATCAAGGGGCGTAAGATCGGGTGATTTAGCAGGCCAATCCCATGGTCCCACATGTCTTAGCCAACGATTATCAAACATCTCGAACAACTCTCTTGTAACTGCCTCACAGCAATGGGCCGGTGCTCCATCAAGTTAAAACCAACTAGTACAATAATCTTTTAATGATAGATTATTCAGAAAATTGTTTACAACTGACTTGAGAATTTGAACGTAGATTTCAGAATTCAGCGATTCATCGTAAATACAATATTCAATTTTGTCATCTTGCAGAAAGCAAAAACATTAAAACTGAACTTTTCCTGACGCCCCATTTCCTTTACAATGTGCGGATTGTGATTAGCCCAAATGTGTGTTTTACCTACTAAAAATGCCTTTCCTGGAAAATTTAGCTTTATCTGTCCAAACAATTTTCTTTAAAAAATTAGGATCTTCTAGAATGCGGATCAGAACCGTTTTACAAAACCGTACTCTACGTTAATAATCATCCGGGTTTAGGGCTTGAACTTTTGTGAATTTGTAAGGGTGCATATTATGATTATCAAGAATCCTTTGAACAGAGGCACGAGTTAAGCCTAAGTCATCTTCTGCACTTCTAGTGGAAGCTTCATCCGAAGTTACTGGTCTGGGTAACTACCTTTCCGGTTTTAGATTTGACCCACAATTAATAAAATTAATTTGTAATCGTACAATTTTTCTGTTGTTCATCGAAAAACATTTCATTTAATCTAATGCATGTTCTTGTTATAATTTGGTCACATTGCCCATGAAGAATAAACAACTTCATCAAAACTTTATTTGAATAGTTATTTCTTTCCACTTTTTAAATTTATTTTGCACTTATTTTGCTTATAAAATATGTTTGTGAAGTAATAATATTAACACATCGACTGTCAAATATTTATATTATTAGAAGTCAGGATATATCATGGCCATTTACGAATAAAATACTTAATATGCTAAATTTCAATTTTTACAAAAATTTGCTTTTACCTCCGGAACCTTAGCATTTAGGAATAGAAACATGATATATCATTTAAAAAGGCTTTTGATTGTCCTTCAGATTCTTTGATAATACACAGAGTGTTCCATTTAAAAAAATGACTTTTTAACATTTCCATATCTAGAAATAAAACCGGAACACCCACACAAATTCTGTTACTTTTGATGGTGCTGCTACAAACTTAACTATGACAAAATTACTTGGATGCAACTTGAAAAAAAACAAACATCCTTTGTTCATCCAATAACTGAAGAAGTTATTTTTCTATTTTTGGATGTTTGTCACATTATAAAAATGTTGAGAAATGCCTTTGCAGATGAAAAGGAGTAAGTTTATCGATGAATATGGTCAAGTCATCAGTTGGATATACATTGAAAAACTTGTTAACCTGCAAGCTGCTCAAAAATTTTATATAGCCAACAAACTATCACGTTCACATATTAATTATAAAAACCAAATCATGAAGGTATGATTGGCAACACAAGTGTTTAGTAACTCTGTTGCTAATGCTCTCTTAATATGTGCTGATGATTTAAAAATGTTCATGCCACTGTAAATTTTATCCGAAATTTAAATAAATTTTTTGACGTTTTTAATTCTAGGAATATATATACATATGATTACAAGCAAGCTCTAAATTCTAAGAATGAAGAACTTGTATTCAATTTTTTAAATTATTTTGAAAATTTCATAAGAACAACATAAGGATAAAGAGCACCCAAACACTTTTAAATCAAAGAGAAAAACAGGATTTTTAGGTATACTAACAAATATTAACAATGTTAAAGCAATGTATCAGATGTATAAACAAAAATCAGTACTTCAATATTTTCCTATGTATAGGTACAACCAGGACCATGTTGAACTTTGTTTTTTATAGTATAAGATCTTCTTTAGGTGGCAATAATAACCCTACTGTAAGACAATTTAGGGCAGCGTATAAGAAAATGCTTGTTCATACCCAGCTACAAGATGGTTCAAGTGGAAATTGTATTCCCCTTGAAAATATTTCAGTTTTGCATGTGTCATCTAGGGTATGCAAAAGCATTAAAATAACTAATAATAGTGTGAATTTTTTGCAATGTAATGAGTTATCGAAAAAAATAGGTCATAATTTTGACCAGGATTACGAAGGCGACTTAGATGAAATTTTAATTTTAATGAAATAACAGAAAAAATAGTAGTATATGTGGCTGGGTATATTGTAAGCTATTTACAAAAAACAATTTAATTGTCAAGTTTGCATCAAAATTTGACCACCCAAGATCAAAATAATACCATTTATTTCTTTATACAACTAAAACAAAAGGGTGGTTTACTCTACCCATCATCAGATGTTATTAAGGTTTGTTTAAAATGTAAAAAATATTTAAAATTGTATATAAAAATAAGTGAAAATAACAGACTTAGTAATAATTATTCACCAGACCTTATTACACATAATGTTTTAAAAAAGTTTGTTGGGAGTTCAATATTTGTATGTTTAGAAAATCATATGTTTAAACAATCATAAACAGAAAATCATGTAATACATTTGATTAGATCTATTGCCTACAAATATTTATGTATAAGAATTAATTATTTAAATAAATATGGAATGCAAAAAAATGAAAGCCTATAATAATATAAAATAAGTTAATATTAAAATTAGGTATGTAAATATTAGGTATGTAGCTATGTATATATTTTACAAATGTTTTTAGAATTACAAACTTTAGTAGGACACACTGTATAATTTATCTAAAAAAATAATTTAATTTAAAATAAATTTGGAAACCAAAAGAATGTCTTTTATTTCATACCTTTCATTACCTAAAATTATAGTTTAAATAATAATCTTTTTATAACATTTATTATTCATTTATTTGATTCACTTTAAATTCATAATTCGTTTATACACTAGATGTAAAATTCGAATGAAAAATATAATGCCGACAGGAAAAATAAAATACCTATTCAAAAATACATTCAAATATTCTTTAAACTATAAGGCGCCAAATTACTATATTGGGTAAAGGGTATTTAAAATATCTGCAAAAAATATTTTCTTTATTCCTATCATGTATCATGACATGATGGTCCTAAAATTGCTTAAAGAATCGTCTATTAAATTTTATACCCATACATAAGTAACACCTTGTATATATTTCAAATACTATTATTAATTTATTTTATATTTTTGGGGTGCTCCTATAAATGATTACAAAAACAAACAGAAAGTTCTGAATACGCCTCTGTCAAATCGGCCATATTGGTGCCTCTTTGATTACACTCATTTTTTAGCGTGTCAAGAATTGCCTACATTCCCTCTAGTTTCTTTTATAACCTCGTTGATCACAAGTCATTTTCGATGTTGCCAAATTTTCAAACAAATCTAATGTCCCGTCTTTCGTAAACGTCTAATCGACTGTGAGACACCCTGTATACTTTTTTTCTCTTAACTCAATTATTATTGAGATATTAATAAAAAACCGATTTTTAGGGATTTTAAAAATAATTTATTTTGATATTGTCAATTATTCTGCATTTGAATTTCGAAACGTCACGCGCGTCATTTTTAAATTCGCTGTTTTCGGGTGTTTTTTAAGCGATTTTCTTTGGGTTTTTGCCGTATATCGATTGTTGGGAGTGCTCTTCGATTGTGGAATTTTATTTTGGTGCCGGTACTGCTGCTTTAATTCATAAGGTCAATTTATTTATTAAGATGGTGAAATCGAATGATAGAGTGCATGTTAGAGATTTGTGTGTTGTATCAGAGCGTATGGTCTTACCTGAAACTATTTCCTCGCAATCTCAAAGGTTATCTCAGAAGAATGCAGCCTTTGTTCCAGAAAATGTCGAAGCAGCGCCGGTACGCCGCGTTTATGGCGACCAAATAGCGCGTAAACGTACCTGAAAATTAACCGTAAATCTGGACATAAATGAGTAAAACGTTTATGCCAAACTCTATTTTTTCTAGAACCCATCGGAAACCTGTATTTCTTGTGGGGCCAAGTTTTTCGAAATGACTTTTCCAGTCAAGGTAAAAGTTGGCGTATATGTAGTCAACAACTTTTACCTTGACTGGAAAAGTAATTTCGAAAAAACTTGGTAATGTAGCTTTGCCTTCTCTAGGGCAAGCCCCGCGCGAATTGTTAGCTCTTTTTACCGAACCTCGTCAATTGAATCAACAATTCCGTGATAATATTCGTTACGTAAATGGTCTGTTCGCCATGGTATCGTTTAAAACACAGTAGTCTATTACTTGCTGTTTCCGTGCAGGGATGGGGGCGTTCCTCCGAAGTGAAAACTGTTAGGGATGGGAAAACAGTGACGGCAAGGCAATACTATCGGTACAGAATTCAAATCAGGAATGGTTTCAGCATTAAATTACGGTCAAAAAATATTCCAACAGTATTTAGTAGATGCCTGGTGTAAAGCGGGAGCGGATATTTTGTGGTTTTTGCGTCAGAATTAACACAAATTGAGATTGGCCACACCAAAAGCTCTAGCTCGGTATAATAGGCGTAGAGAAGCAATTTTAGCCGCTGGGGTGCCGCACAGTGGGCCAATAAGGCAAAAAATTTGAAATATCCAAAGTTTAATAAACTCTTTTCATTTTAGTTTTTTTATACTTACAAATAATTAGAGATCACAAAATTAGTTGATTTTGTAAATTTACTTCGTTACTGTTTTAATAGATTAATTAAAATGGGTGAATTTTTTTCACAACCAAAAATATTTGATTTTACGTCAGAATATAGATGTGATTTTCCATGCCTATTTAATTTATTTTCCTAGAAATATTCGTATGTTTTAACAACAATGTTTGCTCTTTTTATAATACAATACATATATATATATATATATATATATATATATATATATATATATATATATATATATATATATATATATATATATATATATATATATATATATATATATATATATATATATATATATATATATATATATATATATATATATATAATATATATATATATATATATATATTTGTCCCCCAATGAAAGAGATTAAAATCACACATCTCCTTTCTGATTTAGAAAGAATTATAGTTAACTGTGATAAACAACAGAAAGAATGCTTAAGGGCTCAATATACAAATGTCATAACCAATTTTGTGCATAAAAATCACAATGATAAACCCTTTCTGAATGATATTTTTAATGAGAGTAAGCTCTTTCTTAAGGAACATCCAGATATATATCTACTCCGTAGTGATAAGGGGAACACCACAGTTGCAATGTACAAGAATGATTACATTCAAAAAAGTCAAGACTTACTCGATGACAATAATTATTACAAAAAACTTAATAGTGACCCCACTTGTACCTTGCAACAAAAAGCTAACAAAATCGTAAAAAATTTGAAAGAGCAGGGTGTCATTGATGGTGAAGTGGCGTCTAAATTAAATATTTACAATTCTGTAGCACCGAGGTTCTACACTTTACCTAAAATACATAAGCCCACACTATCAGTGAGGCCCATTGTGTCTTCTATCAATAGCCCTAACAGTTCCTTAGCTAAATTTCTTACACACATTCTTACTGAAGCTTACAATACCAACAATGATTATTATATTAAGGACTCTTTTTCGTTTAGTCAGTTCATAAACAGTTTTCAATTACCGAATGACTATGTCATTGTCAGTTTGATGTCGTTTCCCTATTTTCAAATCTTTCACTAGAATTGATTATTTTAAGCATACAAAATCATTGGGAACATATTTCACAATACTGTAACTTAACTCTTGACCAATTTGTAAATATTTTAACATTTATTTTTGATTCAAATATTTTAATTTTTAATGGTTCATATTATAAACAAATTTTTGGTACTCCCATGGGTTCAAAAATCTCACCGATTCTGGTTAACTATGTACTTGATGATCTGGTTAAGGATTGTCTGAAACATATGCCTTTCCACATTCCATTCATAAAAAGGTATGTAGATGACTTACTGTTGGCAGTACCAAGAGGCAGAATAGAAGTGGCTCTCGAATTGTTTAACACATTCGATCCACATGTGCAGTTTACTGTTGAGGAAGAGACAGATAATTCTGTCCCTTTCTTAGATATGTTGGTAACTAGGAATCAAGATAACACCCTCTGTACTAAATGGTACCGTAAACCTTATTGCTCCAATCGTTTTATCAGCTATTTTTCCTACCATCCGATAAGAACTAAAATAAACCTCATCCTAGGAATGAAGAATAGAGCAGTAAAACTAACTCACCCCCAATACAGGGATAGAGCTCTAAAACAACTTAAAGGCATTTTGTTGGAGAATTCTTACCCTGAAAAACTTATTAACAAGTTTCTTTTCAGTACGCAATACGCAATACCAGAAAATATTACAGACATTCTTTCACAACCATTAACTCTATCTTCCTATATCAGTAACTCAAATAGTACTAATAATAGAAATTTAAACATTCACAATTCAGATACACAACTGTATTTTTCTTTACCATATATTGAAACTTTAACAGATAAATTAACTAACATTTTTAAACATTTAGATGTGAAAATAGCGAAAAGACAACTTAGGACTGTTTCTCATATTTATTCTAAGACTAAATCTCCCCTAAAAGATGATGAAAGATTTGGCATTGTATATAAAATACCTTGTAAAAATTGTAACAAGTCGTATGTCGGACAGACATCGAGAAACTTAAAAGGCCGCATTACCTCCCACAAAAGCGACTGTAGGCGAGGAATTCATTCATGTGCCGTAGCGGGACATGTTTTGGATGTTGGCCATCAGTTTGACTGGGAGCATGCTGAGATCTTAGAAAACGTCAATTCATATTACAAAAGGCTATTCTTAGAAATGGTCCATATTAACCTAGAATCCAACGTTCTCAATAAAAAAGTGACATCTCAGATCTCAGCACTATTTACAGTTATTTATTACGTTTAGAAAAAGAAAAATATCGTAGCCTAATTGACTGTCCAGCTCCTGACGAATAATCACTTTCTAAGAATCTCAATAATTTACAATAATAAATTAAAAATAAAAATTATACATTATTTATTAATGCTAGTAATGCACAAGATCTAATGAACAGTTGTGCTAAGTTAATATACAGATCCTGCGCTGTACAGATAAACAAGATATGTCTCTTTCTTTCACACTTTATTAATCTCGCATCCTTTTCTCAAATGAAGTTTTCTAGTTACGAATATCGCTGATCTATTCAGACAATCAAAATTTCCTGTCAAGATTTCCCACTGCGTGTTACGCGTGGTTTTTCAAAGTAAAATCTTGTGTTTTCCTTAAATATGTAGTTGTTACAAAATAAAAATGGAGATAAATCTTGATGATCTGCATGGATTTTGCTTGTTTTTATATAGTAACCCACTTTGGTGAGTTCAAATTTATTTAAGTTTTTAGGTTAGTTTTCTAATTGTAAAAACTTTATTTTTAGTTAGTCCTGAAGAAGGGAGAAAGTAATAAACTCTCGAAAGCTTGACAAAACAGAAAAGGGTTTTCATTACTAAATCCAGGCCACCATTCCTTTTTCAATAATAAAAAAGACTGCATCCCCACTACTCTGGTTTTGATATATATATATATATATATATATATATATATATATATATATATATATATATATATATATATATATATATATATATATATATATATATATATATATATATATATATATATATATATATATATATATATATATATATATTATATATATATACATATATATATATATATATATATATATAGATATATTACACGACCTTACCAAGCCCAAAACGCTATTTCGCACATCTGCTACGAAGCCCGACCCCTACTTTACGAAGCCCGTTTCTGGGCTTCCTAAAATTTTCCATGTATCCTAAATAAAATTGATACAAGCGACATCTTTGAAGCCCTAGTATTTTTTTTTTCTGTATATATACAGGGGGAGCTACATTGTAGAAAATTTTGGGAGACCCTCTGTCAGTAGGTGGCGCAGTATGTATCATTTTATGAATATCAGGCGGGCTTCATATTACCGTTTTTTATATCAAAATATACACTTTTAGTTATTACAATCTGCCGCCAGAGGGCAAACTAGTTTAAACGTATATACTCTTTTGGCCCCAGGAAGTGCAGAGATACCTGATCGATTATACGAATCCCACCCATTTGGCAACTCTGCGGCCGCTTTATTCTTTGAGTTTATTGCTTTTGATCAATTTGGTAAGTTTAAAGAATATTTTAGATAATCAGAACTACCAAAATGGATGATTTAAAATTTTAATAAAGTGAGCCGGAACTTCGTGGATATTTAAATCCATGTTTAAAGAAAGTAAAATTAAAATATTTACTATATTTTATTATAAAGTAATCGTAGGTATAGCATAAAATTTGATTTTACTTTCTTCACCCACAGTTTCCTTACTAATATTAATGACATTGTTTTGCCGTTCTTAATTTTTATTTTAGTTATTTTTAGCGCAAAATTAGATACTTACGGAACCGTCCGTCATCGGGAGGCCACAACAATTTGTTTTTAAATATTTCCGAGCTGATAACTTAGAATTAGCATAATTTTAAGTTTACAACTTAAATTAGATAAATTTTACTGGGAACCTTTAAATTATATGGTCTATGTACAAGAATTAATAAAAATGTTTAGAATTAACAAAATGTACAAAGTGTCCCATTTTGGGTACTTTTTGCGTTAGGCATCTCCGTTATTTTAAAGTTAGCGTGATGCGGTTTTCGGTAGGTTTGCTACTTTTTTCGTGATACATTTAATGCCGTAAACAGATTTGAGATACCTTTTGTTTCTGAGATACAGGGCAAAATTAAAATATTCACTTTTGAGGGCTTGTTTCTATCTGACGAACCATATTAGTTAGAAAAATTTAAAAACTGCTATGAACAGATAATTTTGCCTTAAATTGAGTGGCGTAGTCAAGAATTTTATTAAATGCATTGGTTGGGAGATATGACTCCAAACTTACATTTTTTAAATGAAACACCCTGTTTATTATGGTCGTAAAATTGTCCTGTTTATTACCTTTTTAAAGACGTATCACACTTACATATCATGCAAATATTTCTGGTACTTTCCATAAGAATTGCATAAGAGGAAAAGAGAAAGGTATATCTCTCTTGCTCACATGGCAATCTTATGGGAAGTACCAGAACTACCTACTTGATACGCAAGTGTGATACATTGTTGGAAAGGTAATAAAAAGGATACTTTTACAACCATAATATACAGAGTGTTCCATTTAAAATAATGCAAGTTTGGGTCATATCTCCTAAATAGTGCATTAAATAAAACTTTTGACTACGGCACTGCACTTTGTGTAAAATTATCTATTCATGGCAGTTTTTACATTTTTTCTAACTTATCTGATTCGTGTGATAGAGCAAGTCCTCAAAAAGTGAAAATTTTCATTTTCACCCTGTATCTCAGAAGCAAAAAAAGATATCTCAATTCTGTTTGCGGCAATAAATGTGTCGCAAAAAGTAGCAACTGTCGCGGAAAACCGCACCACGCTAACGTTAAAAATAACGGAGATACCTCGCAAAAGTACCCAAAATGGGACACCCTGTACATATTTGTTTTATACCACCGGTACAAAATCGCACTAGTCGCTCTGCACAGATACACAAAAATAAGCACACAAAATTTGTTACTTCTTTCTTTTGAAGCAATCAGCTTTGTTTTGAATTTGTTTTGATTCAAAATAAAACTGATTATTGGTACTTCCAAATTTAAATGTTCTAGCAAAATTCTTGGACAAGAGTAAAGTACTATCTGCGTGAGCGATGAAGGTAATTTGGTACCGATCAGGTAAGAAATGTTGATTTGTAGTACTTGTACCAAGTTTAAAGATTTCAATGAGATCACCTACTAAATCCACGTTGTAAATCTTAATTATTATACTAATTTCGAGCATTCTTAATGGAATGCAATGTAATTTATATTTTTGGTATTGTAAAGGATGTCTGAGCCTGAGTCTTCAAAATAAAGAGGGTCGCTATTAAAACCCGAAAAAGATTCTTGATAGCTGGTAATATTAGAGTCACTATCTGATACGTATGAGCTAGACCCAAAAGGCTGCGTGAAATACCAATTTTTCTTGTAACGGTAACAGTGAATTTTTGCTGTCTTGTTCTTCAGTTTCATTTGGGATGGTATAAGATTCCAAATCCATATTTGAATCTGTTTTTTCATCATGGTCTCCGGGTCTCGATCCAATGTTTACTGTTTCCTGTCGCTGCTATTGTGTATTATATCACCCTGAGATAAGACTCTTTCGAGACTTGCTCTAGGAAATGGAGCTTTTGCCTGTTTTTCAATATCATGATTAGGTACAATAGGTAACGCAGCAAAGGCTTCATCTTGGGTTTTGTTTATTGCTTTACCTATTGCAGCGCTCTGATCAAGCTCACCCATTTGGGCTTCTATGTCATCATCAGAATAAAAATTATCAATATGGTAGGTAAATGGTTCCAAGGTTCTGCTGTCAGGTCGATGATCAGGTGAAGATGTCAATATTTGATCTTCATGAATTAAACCAGTTTCAGATATCTAGAATATTTTAACATTGCTAATAACAGCTATATAATAAATATTGTAGCACCCAAGCAGCTTTTGGTTAACGTGAAGGAACCGTCTGCATGCTATTTGAAACATAACGCATAAGAAGCGATTCTTCATCAAAAATAAGAAAAAATTTTATATGAACAAATGTCCTAAAAGTCATACGTTCGGAACTATAGGGTGTTAAAATTTAAAAAAATAATTGTTTTTTCATCGTAACTTTTATACCAGTGTAGATATTTTTAAGAAAATTTAGGGAGATCTTCTTAGCATAAAAAGAAATTTTTTGACATATAGGAAAAACAATAATTTTTTCCAGTGGCTGCCGTGAGGTATATATGGTAATTTTTTTAGAATAAAATTGTACGCCACTGCGTCTTCTAAAATAAAAATACCCTTATTAAATTTCTGTTTAGTTTTTAAAAAATTTAATATCTTAATTATTTTTTTACTCGATGTACGGTTTTCGAGTAAATAAATACAAAACATTTCTTGGCATGGTCATTTAATATCGCTAATATCTAACTTTACAGTAAATTATATAACCTTTTTTATAAACTATTTAAATTAAAATTAATTTCCTAGGCGAAAGATTGGTCAATACATCAATGTTTTAACTTTTAATTTATAGAATGATTGTTGAAGCAAGCTATGTCCCTCTTAATATGACTACCATACTAAATAAATAGCGACTTGACCGTGCCGAGAAAATATTTTTATTTTTTTACGCCAAAACCATACATCGAATAAAAAGTCAAAAGACCAAATTTGTTTGAAACTTAACAAGAATCCAAAATAATATTTTTTTAGGAAAATGCAGTGGCGTACCATTTTTTCTTAAAAATAATTGCAGTAAATCCCTCACAGGACGACACTGACGAGAAAATATGTTTTTCTTGTAGGCTAAAAAAATTATTTTAATGCTTAGGAGACCTCATCAAAATTTCGTAAAAATATCTAAACTAGTATAAAAGTTATGATAAGAACACGATTATTTTTCTTAAATTTTAACACCTTGTAGTTCCGAAAGTATGACTTTTAGGACATATATTCATATGAAGTTTTTTTCTTATTTTTTGGTGAAGAATCACCCCTCAAAGTTTGTTGAGAGAGTTTTGGAGACCTGTATAAATAACATATATATTGTTTAAATTATACACATAATCATTTTCCCCCTTTGGGATGTTTCTGATTTTAAATAATATAAAAAAATAAAAATAATAAAACAAAAATGATCAAAATCGGAGCTGTTATAGAGGACTTCCAACGATTGCCTGTTTTACGGCTTCATTGACTCGACTAAACTTCTATAACACCTTGACAACGACAACAAATCGTATGTGCAAAATAAGCGTAATAGCAAATGGTTTTTCTTTTGCTTAGTACTTACCGAAACAATATTTTCTTGCTCATCAGATAAAATGGAAACATCTACTTAGCCTGGATCAGTCACAAAAGCCAACTTATTTTCTTGAGCTAATTTTAACAAAAACTTTGCTGCGTTCCATTTTATATACAACACATACAATTTTGATCTACCACCTTACCCTAACAGATGCAAACTAACCTTGGTCGTTTTAATAAACGGCTTAAAGTTTTACTGGTTTTTACCGACACATAACCTCTAAAGAATCTGTAAACAAACTCGCAACTGGGCTTCGGACAATATTTGAGTATATACATTTTATACAAAAGGGACTCGTAGTAGATGTGACATATTTCCGGGCTTAATTAATTATACATATGCGTTCTTTGGCAACACCGCAGGGCTTCGGATTATACATGGGGTCTATACAATTTATACAAATGGGACTCGTATTAGATTAGACGTATCTCCGGGCTTCACATAATACATAAAATATATATTTTATATACAACTTCGTCCCCTGCCCCTATTACCGGGCTTCCATTTATCCGAGAAGTGTGGTGGGCTTCGGATCATATTACTAATATGTATATATATATATATATATATATATATATATATATATATATATATATATATATATATATATATATATATATATATATATATATATATATATATATATATATATATATACAAACTTGTAAATATTGGGGATTGCAGCAAATGAAAGACAGAATACTCTTTAAAGTTTTTCCAAGCTTTCGGAAATGTTTATTTCCATTTTCAAGGATACTGAAATGGATACAAAGTACGATGTAAGGTTATACAATTTAAGTAAAGAATGTTACAGAACTTACATCTTTGTTGAGGTTATTTCATATGATGTTCATAATTAAAAACTAAAACTATTAACATTGCAAGACGTAAGAACAATCTGAAGTCACTAAGAGAAAGCAATCGGATAAATTTATGTTAAGATTTACATAATTAATCAAGATTCGAATTAACAGTTTCATTCACAAACCACCTGTTTAATCTGACATTTAACAAGACAGTTGAAAGACAGTTATTTAAAAGGTTAGGAAACGCACCGGTTGTGTTTGAGGTTACGGTTTGTCGTGTAACTTACTTTCTTATATGTCCGGTAATATGTCCCGATAAGGTATTTAAATTAATTTTTGTAAAATTAGAAAAAAAAAAAAAAAAGAAAAAGGAAAATATTATTCAGTAAGAATTTAAAGTTATTAAAGAATTTTCTTAAAAAAATATTTTTGGTATGCATTTATTTTGAAAATTGGTAAAAAAAAACAAAATTCTGTTTTTATTAAGTTTTGTTTAGAATCCATTATCTTAAAAGAATTGCAATATTCATTATTATAATTTGAATTTTGTATTTGTTATTTGCTGCAGAGAAAGTTTTTAAAGAGTCCATAAAATTTTGAAATTAACTTGCTAATAAACAGAGAACGGCGTTATGTGACTATTTAGCATAGTGAAACATAGTTTTGGAAAAAATTGTGATTTATTCATTTTGTTTAGGAATTTATACTTGACTTGAAAGAGAGGAAACATTGTGTCGGTTTCTGAAATTTTTATCAATATCGATTAGATTTGAATATATTTCGCTCAAATGCTCAATATCAGTTCTTTTATTCATTGTGTTAGGAGTTTGCGCAATGTGCACCATTTCTTGAAAAAGGCGTTTTTATAATTCTTTTGTATTGCCAAAATCTTAGTCTCACCGTAATCAATGTTATGTAACGTATTATTAGCATGATTTGCCAGAGCACATCTCTCCGGGTGCAGTCTACAGTCACTTCTGTGGGAAGTTATTCTTCCAGATAGTGGTCTTGATGTTTGGCCTATATATGTTAGGTCACATTCTGCGCAAGGGATACTGTAAACTACATCCGACAGGGATTGTACCGGTGTTTTATCTTTGACTTTAGAATGCAAAAACCTATTTTAAGGACTGTTTTGTTTGCAATTTTTATATTATCATTAAATTTTAATAAGTGAGACAGTTTTTTGACGTTTCTCTAATGTAAGGTAAGGTATTGAAAGAGCAATTGTTTAAAGTTTGTTGTGTAATATTATCTTGATTTGTAGAGTGTTCTACTATAATTTCGTTATTTATATTATGTGAATTGTTGACATTTGGAGACAAATCATGGCGATCCAGAGAGGAGAAAAGTTCCTCACTGATATCTGTCAGTATTGACCTTCTGTTATTTTGTTGTGGCAAAATGGATGGTGTACTAAACAAAATCTTATTTAAAAGTGTTTTTGGGTATGAATTGTCAGAAAAAAGATTAAAAAGTATTCTAAGATTCTTGTCATGGAACGACTGATGAGAGACTTTCAAAACTCTTTCTTTCATTTGTTTTACTAAATTCACTTTTATGGAATGTTTATGATATGAGTGGTAGTTTAGGAATCTCCCTGAACTACAAGGTTTACGGTACCAATCTGTGATAATTTTATTATCATTGGTCCGGATAAGTCTGGTATCCAAAAATGGAACCGATTGGTTTTGGTCTTCTTTTTCCATTGTGAATTGTATATAAGGATCGTAGCTGTTTAGAGTTTCTACTATCTCCCTCAAGTCTGTCCCTAGGAAGTGCTAAAATTATGTCATCCACATATTTTTTAAGAAAAAAACATTAAATGAAAGAACTGGTAAGACTGTGTCCAGTAAATCATCCATTACGTAAGCTGCCAAAATAGGTGAGATAGAAGCTCCCATAGGAGTGCCAAAAGTTTGTCTATAAAAATTTTTATCGAAAGAAAAATAAGTGTTATCAAAAGAAAATTAATTAATTCAATAAAGGTATCTTGATTTATTTTACAACAATTGCTAATTCTTAACCAATTCTTATAAATGGCTCTATGTACTGCGTTAAGGTACACATTGCTAAAAAGAGACACAATATCTAGGCTTGCAATAACATGATTTTCAGGAAGTATTTTATTATTAAAAATTTTTGCAACCTCAAAAGAGTCCTTTATATAATAATAATTATTAAAATCATACGCTCTGGTAAGAATTTCTGTCAGAAACGAAGCAATGAGCTCTGTAGGAGCTTGTATCAGAGGCCACTATGGGTCGTACTGATAAAGTAGGTTTATGAATTTTCGGTAATGCATAAAATTTTGGTGTTATGCTTTTGTAGCCAGTTAGTTTAAGTTTTGTTACTTTATCTATTTGCTTCGTATCGAACAGAACCCCCACCAAAGCGTTCGACTTTTTTGTATTTGCAACGTGGGGTCACTACGAATTTGTGTGTATGATGAATCGTTAGTTATAAGTTCATTGGAAAGGTGTTTGTAATGTTCTTTACTCATAATGACCGTTACGTTACCTTTGTCTGATTTTGTGAGAATAAGATCTTGGTTTTCTTTTAAGAATTTTTAGATTTATTATATAAGAAGTGGTAAAAAGAGTTTACTTTGGTGTCTTTATTTATGTAATTAGTGAGAATATTAGTGGCTTTTGCTGTAAGAATTGTTCGTTGTTGTGAATTATCATTTTGAGACAAAATATACTCAATATCCGTAAGAAAATCTTTTATTGATAGATCTTTACCTATGTACAGGTTCTATGCTAAATTTTGGACCCAAGGATAGAAATTTTAGAACATCCTGTGGGATCTCGATGTCAGTGAGATTTTTTATCCAATTTTCTTTAGTATTTAATTTTGTGTTAAAGTTATTTTGTTTTAAATAATTAAGTTTGTTGATATTTTTTGTTTTAATTTTGTGAAAAAGTCTGTTATATTGACGTATCTGTTTACCAGCAAAATTGTTAAAAATAGCTTTATTAGTCAGAAAAATAATTTTATTTTTTAAAGACACAAGAGCGGACTCAAGATTATTTATTGTTTTTTGGTTGTTAGTTATATCGATACAACAATACATAATACATAATTTAATTAACTTTTGTCAATACTTAAAAGCTATAATTTTTAGGACGTGACCAAAGGGGCTTATTTAAATGTTTAGAAAATTGTGTAACCCATTTTAATACAAGCAAAGATCTTAGAGAGCATTTGACTGTGAATCATAATTTTAAAATGGTAGAAAGCTGCTTGGAATTTAACATCTTTGAAGGTAAAATTATTTTATTTTTTTATTAATTTATAAGGTACAGCTCTCGGTACAGCTGTATTTCTTTTTTTAGAATTTGAAGAATGGTTACAAAATGAGGAGAAGAGGAGAAATATACGCTTTTTTAAAACCCGAGGAGTTAAACGTAGTCTGGATAATTTAAGAGAAAAACTTATTTATATTGCTCAAGGACAGGTAATAGTAACAATAATTTTTCTTTATTCCTTTTATTATCAAATATTACTAAATTTAGTAGCAGTGGATGATGAATGCCAATTTGGTGGGTCAACCCGCACCATTGTATTATTATATAGTCTATAAAATCATTTTTAACACTTATTTGTTTTATTATTTACCATGTTATCACTAAAAATGGATTAATTACTTATAATAAGAGGCCAAAAGAAAATTAGTTTTTACCTAAGGTGCAGGTTAACCCACCAAATTGGTCATCACCAGCCGCTGCTGCTATCTAAGTATATTTATACTACTTTAGGTAAAGAAAATGTAAGTACGGAAGAAAGTCGCCAACGTAATGAACGCAGTCAAGGATCCTCCAAAATAAATTGTGGCTGTACAAGCCAAATTATTGTTACTAAACACATACCATCAGGTAAATGCTCCGTTGTGTACCATTCCACCCATTATGGTCATAAAGAAGAGATTCAACATTTACGTGTTTCTAAGCTATGCCGAAAAGAGGTATCTTTGAAACTTATGATGAGTGTTCCTGCAAATCGGTAGGTTTTATATATTAAATTTTTTAAGCTTTTCGTAATAATAATAATAATATAAAATTAAAGTAATGTTATCAAATTTCTAATTATTCTTAAGTTTAGGATTTTTCAGTTAATGATTGCAGATATTTCAAAAATGGTGATAAAAAGAGTAAGTAAGTAAAGTAAGTAAACCTTGTGTTAAGGTGGAAGGTGTACCTAAAACTTAATAAATGGTGATGGTTTTAGCAATTTGTCTAAGCATTATGTAAAAATTTACATAAGACAACTATACATACATATGTTGGATTTTATTATTAACTTCTTACAAAAATAACTCTGTTTAATTTTGATTTAATGGTTTTTTTGTTTTTATTTAGTATTTTGGACTCTATACGCCAAGGCATTGAAGAAAATTTGAATCGGGATAATATCTTAACACAAAAGGATATAAACAATATTAAAGCTTCATTACAAAATTAATATAAACGAAGGTTGCCGGCATCAAGATGACGCGACCAGTGTCCATCTTTGGGTTAAAGAGTGCATGAGTATGAGTAGTGAATATAGTCCCATTCTTCTTTTTAAACCTCAGGGGGAAAACTCGACAGATTTTTGATCTACATATTAATGACTTTTGCCTTATTTTTATGAACATAACACAAATAGAAATTTTTAAAAGTTTGGTAGTAACATTATTTGTGTTGATGGCACCCATGGCATGAATGCCTATGACTTCGAGCTAACAACCGTTCTTGTTCTAGATGAATTTGGGGAAGGATTTCCTATTGCATTTATGTTTTCAAATAGAAAGGACACATACATTTATAAGTGTTTTTTACTTGCATCAGGAAAGCAATTCCTGGCCATATTTTCTCTTGTAACGTATTTATGTCTGATATAACGAATATTTATATTCACGCATGGGTAGCAGTCATGGGTGCACCCAACAAACAATTATATTGTTCTTGGCACGTTGATAAGGCATGGCAACAAAATCTGTCGAAAGTAAGGGACCCTGAAAAAAGAAATGGGTCTATAAAACATTAAAATATCTTCAAACATGTATGCAAGAAGATACATTTGAGGTAGACTTGCAGGCATTTTTGGAGTTATTAAATAATGACCCAGAAACAAAAAATATGTTTGAATATTTAAAAAATAATTATTTTAATAATAGATTTCTGTGGGCATATTGCTATCGCAAAAGATGTGGTATTAACACTAATATGCATTTGGAAAGTATGCATAAAGTAATAAAATATATTTATTTGGAAGGAAAAAAATTAAACGTTTAGATAAAGCCATTTATGCCTTACAAAAATATTTGAGAGATAAGACTATAAACCGAATTATAAAGTTGACAAAGGGTAAATGCAGTGAATCTTTAACTAAAATAAAAAGTAGACACCGAAACGCCATAACTAATCCAAATAATATTCACCAAACTGATACAAATATATTTGAAACTACTGATGAAAATAATATTAAGTATGTAGTAAAAAAAATTAAAAATGGTATTTGTTGTGCTTTAACCTGTAAATTTTGCAATATCTGTGTTCATACCTATGAATGTTCATGCCTAGATTATTCAATAAAATCAACTATTTGTAAACACATACATAGTGTTAATATAGAGAATGAAAATAGTAATATACCCACAAGAAATAATAATAATGAAAGCCAGTTGGAAGTTATTAAATTAGTAAATAATTTATCCGAAAACTCACCCTTAATCTCAGTTTCAAAAAAATCTTCCCATAAAATGCTGTGTGAAATAAAATCTGAAGCCTTAAAATTTGTAACAAAAATAGACACTTTAAATTATACGCCGGCAGAACAAGAGTTTATGCTTAGCCATTTAAAAGTATTAAATAATTTAGGTTCTGCTTTATCTGTTGAGGAAACTAAATTTAACTCTTTTAGTCAAGAAACATTGGCACCTTCACCATGTAATAAAATTAAAAAACAAAACTTTTTTCCACTAAAAAGAAACGGAATAGTAAAAACTTATGATTAGCAAACCAAATTCTACTGAAACTAGGATAATAAAAGGTACTTTATCAAGAACTCTCTTTATTTCAGACAATCCTATAAATGATCACCTTTATTATAAAATTATTAAAATGTGATCATTATGTGCATGGCTAAAAGAATTATCTAGGTAAGTATTTGGGTCTGGTTTTGGATTATATGTTTGCTTCTCTGCTTTAGAAATTACTTTTTTTAATTTGTTTAGGGACAATATGTTATTTTGATAACTTGTCTCGACTCTAAAAATAATAAATAAAAACATAAATTAAACTTGCAAATAAGATTATAGATCCTTAAAGTACTGTACTGTTTACATTTGAGTTGTATTATTTTTAAAGTAGAAGTGAGGTTTTTGGGTGAAAATGTGTATTTTATTTTTTTATTTTATAAGCTTATTCTGCTTATTTAGTTAAAATGTATACCTACCAAGTTTATTTTTTTAGTAGATTGTAGAACCTAGAAATTTTTTGTAAACTGTGTTTTTTTAAGTGGTGTGAGATTTTTATTTCCTATGGTAGATAATTATTCACTCCTGCTTTAGGAAGTGCTACTTTTTGGAAATTACTTAAAGAGAAATATTATTTTATTTTCCGACTTTAAAATGCAATAAACAAGCACAGGTAAATTAAACTTCTAAATAAGAATAACTAAAAGTACTTTTTCCTGGTATAAAAAATAGCTTATTATTTTTAAATTATTTTGTTAAATTGCGTTTATGTTAAAGTATTTCTAAAGTGGGAGTTAACCTTTATGTAAATAGTAAAACTTTCTATTTTTTGGTTTCTGGTCTATAAAGTTATGATTTTTATCTTGTAAATATTTTATATAAATCTAATTTACAATTTGGTAACTGGTTATACCTAATGGTGGAGGTAGGGTTTGAGCCAAATATTTTTTCCTTTGTAAGTTTTGTCAATTGGTAGATACTGTAAGTGTTGTTAAGCTATAATAATTATTTCTTATTTTGATGAGGTGCCAGTCAAAAAAGGTTTTTTTTTTCACAAAAATCACATGTTAAATTTGGGGATTATTTTAAAAAGTTATTTTCAATTCTTTCTTTCTATAAAAACTTTAAATTAATTAAAGAAAATTGTGTCTAATGCTATTTACTCTGATGTGACAAAACCTTTTGACCGCCACCTCCTCAAATGTAGTTTCGTTTCATATATAAAGTTTAAAAATAAATAATGTTAAAAAACAAATACAAAAGTTTGTTTAATATTTTCCCACTTTCATGTCCATTAGTGTTGAATCTACCTACATAAAATATAAAAGTTATATTTACAATAGAAAGTATGAAGGTCTAGGATTCCCTTTAATAAGCTGCGAGAAACAAATTTCTTTTTTCTTGTTTTTTTTACAAAATTGATAAAAGTCGTTTTAAAACGGTAAATCTATTAATAATAAATTTAACGACTTTGTTCCATAATTGGAGAATCAATACTTCTTTATCTTATAGTACGGTATGTTAAATGTTCTAGATATTTATCAATGTATTAGTTACTTTTAAGTTATCCCACGTATTATGAAAAAAGTGAAAAAACTGCAGTACGGCAAGTTTTTAATTACATCGATGGATACAGCGCATTAAGCGGAAATTCCATCAAACCGTTTTTAAACTACCGTTGGAGAGCCTTCCGACATGCTGTAATGTCATTTGATATTCAGCGCATAAATTCAGCGTACTTTTGTCGATGGAATTAAAAACTTGCCCGTAGTTTCAACATATTGCAAACGTTTTTTTTTTTTTTTGTGCGTTTATGCCACGGCAGAAAACAACAATAATATTCAGGTTCTTAGCTCTAAACTGCCAAAAGTAACGTTTTGGGAATGAAGGAAATATTTTAACATTTTAAGACGAAGACAATAAGTTTATCTCGATATTTTACCTTTATAAAGGCAATGGTCATGCGTAGTCATCACAAGTCGAATAATAATTTAGCGAGATTTTTCTTTTAATGCTCATTGAGCGAGATAAATTTGCCTAGATTATGCAACCTCCAAAACATTACCTTCGAAAGCCTAAAAATGTGACAACACTGTACGCTACTCACGGGCTCGATTTAGTCGCTCCTAACCTTTTAAATAACTGTCTTTCAACTGTCTTGTCAAATGTCAGATTAAACAGGTGGTTTGTGAATGAAACTGTTAATTCGAATCTTGATTAATTATGTAAATCTTAACATAAATTTATCCGATTGCTTTCTCTTAGTGACTTCAGATTGTTCTTACGTCTTGCAATGTTAATAGTTTTAGTTTTTAATTATGAACATCATATGAAATAACCATAACAAAGATGTAAGTTCGTAACATTCTTTACTTAAATTGTATAACCTTACATCGTACTTTGTATCCATTTCAGTATCCTTGAAAATGGAAATAAACATTTCCGAAAGCTTGGAAAAACTTTAAAGAGTATTCTGTCTTTCATTTGCTGCAATCCCCAATATTTACAAGTTTGAATTCCAACTAGTCAGCAACGACTACCTCTCTCTATTATATATATATATATATATATATATATATATATATATATATATATATATATATATATATATATATATATATATATATATATATATATATATATATATATACTTCGTAAATTGAGATCTTACCGGTCGTATTCACCAAGCACTGACTAACTTTATCAGACTGATTACCTGCTATGAATGATGAAAGGGCGAAAATATTACACAGTTATCTTTAACGATAAATATGTGTTTAAAGTGTGTCCAGACAGAACCCATTTTAGCGGACGGTAATAGGACAATATTATGTCCGACTAACGCTGCTATCAATTACGTTAATTAATTAATTTTGGATCGTTTGCCCGGAGCAGTCAAGTATTATTTCAGAAAAGATTCAGTTAATAAGGGGGTAAAAGATGATTTCCACATTACTAGGAAAATTATAAATGCGGTCGACATTCCATCTTTACCACCTCATGAACTAAAGCTAAAAGTAGAAGCTATTGTTACGTTAATAGAAAATATCAATCTGTCTGCTGGCGAGTGTAACGGCACAAGATTAAAGATTGTAGGATTGGTAAAACAATATTTGGAATGTCAAATATTAAGAGGTACCTCAAAAGGACGTGTAACATGGATACCGAAAATAAAAACTGTCGCGAAAGTATTCATGTTACCGCAGCCAATCGAAAAGTTCCAGTTTACAATAAGATTGGCTTTTTGTATGACAATAAATAAATCACAAAGACAAACCTTTAAGAGTCGGCATTTATTTAAAAACGCCATGTTATACACACGGACAAATGTACGTGGCGTTCTCTAGAGTAGGTCGACCAAAAGATATACGATGCTTTATGGAATGTGACAATAGTAAATAGGTGAGTTTTCGTCTAAAGTCCAAATCAGGATTTACGAGCAACGTTGTGTATTATGAAATATTTGGATTAGCTAATAAAAACGTCGTTACCAGAAAACCGGTTTCAGACGATAATAGCGGCGATGTCGTCGAACCTATCTGAAAAACCTGCCACCTGTTGATGATATAAGACAATCAGTTGTTGAAGCGCATCTCTTTAATTTATCACCACCATTTTTTTTTAAAACATTTTAATTCAAAAGAATTATCCTCTTGATTTTATAAACAAATGTTTTCTTGAATTTGATAATCAAAACCAAAGGCAAAATCAAAATAGACATATTACAAATTTATTTTTACCATACATTCCCGGCCTATCAAATAAAATTCAACGATTAATAAATAAATTTAATATTCGCACAATTGTTAAAACACATAACACTATAAGATCTCAATTAGAAAAACAAAACCATACAACATAAATGAAAGTAAAAAGAATATTATCGATAATATACCTTGTGAATGTGATAAATTTTATATAGGTGAAACTTGTAGGTCATTAGCTAAACGCATAAAAGAACACAAAACATACATAACAAACACAGAATTTCACCAATCTAAAATTTGTCAACACGCATTTGAAAACAATCACAGAATATACGGGAATGCTTAAAGTATTTTAGCAAAGATAACTTGATCTAAGAACGCAAAATTAAAGAAAGTGCATAAATATTATTAAATAAAGATAAATGTGTAGCATCAATATCTGTTAGTTTAAATAACACATGGTTAACTTTGCTAGATGCTCAAGTCTCTTCGGGAAAACTCAAAATCAACTAACTTATAACTTTTTTGGATTATAAATATTAAATACACAAGCAACTAGTTATGTACGTCACTATGACACTATAACCAAACAAAGATATTTGAAATATCTAAAACTCGGAAAAAGAAGTTAAGTGTGAAACCAGGAAAAAGTGTTTCTTTTAAGGACCTTGAAGCAGCCAGTTCATCTAAAGGAAATTCCTAAGAAACGAGTTCAAAATCTACAAAAATGTTGAAAAAAAAATAAACGAAAGAAAAAGCGTGGATTGTCTGATAGCTCTTCGAATAGCGATATTGAACAAAAATATTAACCCTTGACAGTGATAACGATCCAGAAACCTTTTCAGACCCAGAAAATAATGAACCTCTTAATTATGGTAATATTATAAATATTTCAGTTGTGACGAATATGTTTTGGTGAATATGAAAACAGAAAAAACAACATTAAACAGTTTCTTGCTAAAATAATTAATATTGAACCTAAAGACACATATTTATGCTTATTTCTTAGGCCTAGTTCTAAAATAGAATCAGTTCCACAAGTTAAAGATGTCGCAATTATCGACAAAAAGATATTTGTCAAAAACTGCCAATTATGAAAATTCTTAGACGGGGACAAATAAAGTTTTATGATTTACTTAAATCTTAATGTTATCATTGCGATTATGCTTTTTTACGCTTATTTCATGTTTTGTGTGTTATATGAGATTTTTTGTTTTATTTAAGTTGTACGTTATTTTACATTTATAGGGAACAAAAATTTATTATTTTATAAAGAATTTAAATGTTTTATTTTAATTTTATGCTATGTTTTACATTTATAGGAAACAAGAATTTATGTTGGTTTATAAATAATTTATAATAAACATTTTGCCAATATTTTGTGTCTTTAGACTTTTTTACAGTATATTATAGCACACATATATTTTTTTATTTTGCAATTATCAACTCGCCCCTGTTATAGGTATACTTAAAAATAAGATGCAGATAATAGCATATTTCATTTCGCCCCATCAAGGGGCGAGTTGAAAATTGACACATATTTTTTTTCGAAAATGAAAAGCGCTACTTTTTTCTGCTATACTAAATCATACTCCGTGTACCCTAAAGTAATCTAAAATAATTTTAGTTTTGCGAAATATACAAGCTTCTTTGCGGTAGAACTGGTTATTTACGTAAAACCTTATCAAGTCACCCCACTTTACGGTACCCTGTATAATTCCATCGGCGCCGCAGCTGACGCTCACAACAATTAATGTACAATCCTTCTAAAGTATTTTACGAGTTAGGGTCTGAGAGGAAATTGGTTACGAAAATCTGTCGCTGGCTCAAAGACCACTAGTCACCTTATATAAATTAAGGTAAATATTATTTTAAAAACTATTCATTCAGGTTTGATACTTTTTTTTAAGTTTAAAAGTAGCTTACTGTAAAATTGCATTTTTTGCCATGACACGTTGTTCTCGCAAAGAGGCGATGTGCAGGTCAAATAAAATTAGGAAATGACATCCCATACTTCAAAAAGCACACTTAGGATGGGTACTTTTCGGTCCTTTAAATTTTCCATTGCTTCGCCTAAAAGAGTAGAATCCAACTCTAGATTCCTTTTTAAAGAAGGTCTTTTAAGAGTAGGCGGTGAAATAAAAACTCTGTCCAACCTTATGACCAAAAACAGCCATTACTATTGTTGACAAAAATCCTCTTACTAAACTATTAGTTAAATATCAGCATGAAAAAATGCATACGCACAGTCTGTTTTATGTACTATAGAAGAGCAGTTTTGGGCCTTAAATGGCAGAACTTTGGTAAAAGGTATATAGAAGTCGAAAATGTCTTATTTGTTTTAAAATTAATCTAGAAGGCATTACTTCAAAAATGGAAAACCTACCATCAACTCGTGTATTATATTCACCCTTTAACAGCCCGGGCATTTCATCGATTCGATAAAACTATCGAATCTTGCAGTGGCGCATTATTTTAAAGCTGCATATTCACACCATGCAATTATCTTCCGTATTCGGGAGAACGATCGTTTCGTTCAAACTTGCATTCGATTCTCGCGCTTCAGAAACCGTATGCGACAATTCGAGAAAAACCCGAACCACCGTCAGTGGCACGTACATATATAAATATATTTAGATGTGAAAATAGCGAAAAGACAACTTAGGACTGTTTCTCATATTTATTCTAAGACTAAATATCCCCTAAAAGATGATGAAAGATTTGGCATTGTATATAAAATACCTTGTAAAAATTGTAACAAGTCGTATGTTGGACAGACATCGAGAAACTTAAAAGGCCGCATTACCTCCCACAAAAGCGACTGTAGGCGATGAATTCATTCATGTGCCGTAGCAGGACATGTTTTGGATGCTGGCCATCAGTTTGACTGGGAGCATGCTGAAATCTTAGAAAACGTCAATTCATATTACAAAAGGCTATTCTTAGAAATGGTCCATATTAACCGAGAATCCAACGTTCTCAATAAAAAAGTGACATCTCAGATCTCAGTACTATTTACAGTTATTTATTACGTTTAGAAAAAGAAAAATATCGTAGCCTAATTGACTGTCCAGCTCCTGACGAATAATCACTTTCTAAGAATCTCAATAATTTACAATTATAAATTAAATATGAAAATTATATATTATTTATTAATGCTGGTAATGCACAAGATCTAACGAACAGTTGTGCTATGTTAATATACAGATCCTGCGCTGTACAGATAAACAAGATATGTCTCTTTCTTTCACACTTTATTAATCTTGCATCCTTTTCTCAAATGAAGTTTTCGAGTTACGTATATCGCTGATCGATTCAGACAATCAAAATTTCCTGTCAAGATTTTCCACCGCGTGTTACGCGTGGTTTTTCAAAATAAAATCTTGTGTTTTCCTTAAATATGTAGTTGTTACAAAATAAAAATGGAGATAAATCTTGATGATCTGCATGGATTTTGCTTGTTTTTATACAGTAACCCACTTTGGTGAGTTCAAATTTATTTAAGTTTTTAGGTTAGTTTTGTAATTGTAAAAACTTTATTTTTAGTTAGTCCTGAAGAAGGGAGAAAGTAATAAACTCTCGAAAGCTTGACAAAACAGAAAAGGGTTTTCATTACTAAATCTAGGCCACCATTCCTTTTTCAATAATAAAAAGACTGCATCCCCACTACTCTGGTTTTGATATTTTTCTTAACTAGTCAGTCGCGACTACTCTCCTCTATATATATCTATCTACAGCTTTACATAAACACGAAATAGAAACAAAACATTCTTTTAATTACACAGAAACAAAAATGCTTGATCAAGATAAAAAATACCAAAAACTAATGGTAAAGGAAATGATCCAGATAAAAAAGAAAAAAATTGTGTAAACAAAAAAGACATTGAAAACGTAAGTCAAATTTATTACAATTTAATAAAATAATAAAAGTATCTATCTCAAACATAACAAAATTATCTGCACTACATAGGATTAAGATTACATTTTTTAAAACCGTATTAACACAATTTTTTAATTTAATAAAAAAATCAACTAAAATTCTTATCCTGCCGACTACCAACAAAACAGTTGCATTAATATCTAATAAATATCTAATATAAAAGGTATGTTTTCAAGGTGCGTATCCCATTATTTTATTTTATTAGTTTAATGTTTTTAAAATATAATTTTAATTGTCTATGTCTACCTTTGTGTCAGTTTTGTTATATAAATATAAGAATTTTAAATGTAAAAAATCATCCATTTAATATTTTGTAAATAATTGTTTTATTAATAAAAAAACCTCAATCCCAAGAAACAAAGTAAACAAAAGTAATTATATATATATATATATATATATATATATATATATATATATATATATATATATATATATATATATATATATATATATATATATATATATATATATATATATCGGATAGCAGGATCGGCGACTGAAGTTTAGTTGTGGTTGTCAAAACGCCCGTGTAAAAAGGAGTAACATTTTGGCATTGTTGGAAACGGAACTACAAGCTGGCGACAGTACACACACACCAACCTCTTTTTGTGGCCCATATTAACTTCAAAAGTGACCCGTGAAAACAAGGCCTTATGCCAAAGTCAAAAACAACTGTCCAGAAGTGTATTCACCGCGTTCGCATTTAAACATATTATACCGCATCGTGCGAACACAGCACCTGATTCGGTTCAAATATCATTTCGATTAAATTCCCATACCGAACTGTGTCGTGTGAACGAGCTGTTACAAAGTCAGATTAGATTTTGCAGACAGTTTTTGGTAAAGGATGGCAAGGCCCGTAATAAAATCATTGTTAAAGCATATACAAGGATGTGCGTTTTTGTGTGTCATTTGTGTATTTTTTCTTTATTATAAGAACACTCTGTATAATGCATACATAAGCTTAATTTATATACTTAATATTAAAACCCCCTGTATTACTTTATGTATGGAACATACCGAACATACGTAAAGTAAAAACTACATACATACTACATAAAACACACTGTGTTTCATATAATTTTTACTGTTCGCCAAAATCTCATAGACCGTCCCTTGTATATGGTTCTTTCAGCTTTACTTAACGAAATTTCGTATTGAAACCGGGCATAGTTTTGTGTAAAATGCTGCATAGGGCCGTAAAAAACCCAAATATACAGACCCAGGTATAATTTTCCACGGTGAAATTGTATTTTGTTTAAAATTACGAAACACCCGATCCATTTATAAGTCAACTGACAGTTCATATTGTTTTAAACCAACCTCGTAGATATCGACATCCTTGTAGTGACGAATCCCAGCCGCCTAGTCGAATTTAAGGAATAAAATTTGTGGCGATTTTTGAACAAAATTTGGTAATTTTTTCTTTAAACCAATTTTACCCATTTCCAGTTGTCATAGGAAAGAAATGGTCAATACGTTCTTGAAGAAAAAATTAAACGATCTAACGGATGGCGCAAAGGTTTTTTAAAATAAATAAATAAAATGACAAGTTTAACTCAAATTCGGCACTTTTTTAGTAAAATTCAAAAATTCGTATCTTTAAAAGCATTTAATCTAGCAACTTAAAATTGTGGTATGCTGTAGTGCTAGTAGTGTACATAATGTAATCATTATTTTAAAATATTAAATTAAAAACTTTCGTAAAAAAGGTCCCATTTTTCATCCAAAAATATTAATTTTCATGTTTTATAAAAGACGTTGTATAAATAGTGGAATTGGGTTTAATATCTTATTTTATAGAACTGTTAGTGCGTAATCCGATAAAGTTTACATTTTTTTAATTTAAGGTCACAATTTTAAGAAAATAATAAAAAAGAAAATTACAAAATTTGTGGCATTTTTTTTCACTTAAAAATTTCTCAGAGAAAATAAATAATTTTAAACAAAAGACCATTTGATTACTTTAAGTTTTAAAGAGGCCCTTTTATATTCCATAAACCGTATGACGATTGGTAAAACCGTTTTTGAGTTATTAAGGCTCAAATTCAATTATGTTTTTTCTTTCAAAAACGTATATAACTTTTTATTTATTTATCTAACTGAACCCAAAACAATGTGGTTCTAACCGGGACCACTTTCGACCTGTGTGCAAAATTTCGTCTTGATGAAATGAAACCCTGAACAGATAATTAATTACGCTTATTTCGAATTTGAAAAAGTCACATATTCTGCCAAACCCTGTACTAAACCTTTTTTAATTGTTTTTACAGGAACCCTATTAGGTTCACCAATTTTCCCTAAAAATTTCCAGTTTCCATCTTTTACCGTTTTTTATAGTAATTTAAAAAATGTATTTGCGACGGCAATTTAACGAACTAAAACCTAAGTGTCGGAAAATCTCGCCCACATGCACATAGCTGTTAAATCAGAAAATCATTTCCGTTTCCTAGCTACGATAATCAAACCAAACTATCATTTATGGTTTTTTACTAGAGCTTTTAGTAGGGGAGCCAAAGATGCTAAATTTGCAGTTACTCGATCGTACATAAACCCTGTCTAACTTAGTTTTTTTTTAACAGGAACCCTATTAGGTTCACCAATTTTCCCTAAAAAATTTCCAGTTTCCATCTTTTACCGTTTTTTATGGTAATTTAAAAAAAATGTATTTGCGACGGCAATTTAACGAACTAAAACCTAAGTGTCGGAAAATCTCGCCCACATGCACATAGCTGTGGAAATCAGAAAATCATTTCCGCTTCCTAGCTACGATAATCAAATATCATTTATGGTTTTTACTAGAGCTTTTAGTAGGGAAGTCGAAGATGCTAAATTTGCAGTTATTCGAGCTCATAGAGACTTATTGGGTTGCAAAGCTTAGATGATAAGAAGAGAAAACATTTATATAATGTATACCTTTACATCGGGGCGCTAAGTGGCTGTAGACTTTTAAGTATGTCAAAAAATATTTTTATTATTTCGGGTTGTGAAAATCGTTCAAATCGTATTAAATTATATATTTTTCGTTATCCTTGAATTATTTTGTTTAAAATAAAATAAATAAAAAAATAACCACGCTCAAGCATGTCAAAATGACGTTTTTTGTCGCCCTTCGGTTTCTTTACGTCACTCTCAAATTGTCAGATTAGTGGAATATACACTAAGAGCCGTTTGCACAGGTTTCCCTTAAATCTGTCACTCTTGTAAGTGATGCTTACCGTAAGGGTGACCCTTAACATTTACGTTGCTTGCAAAGGTTTCACTTATCGGTGGCTTAGTTAAGGGTCAAAAAGTTGTGGTAACGTCGCGTTTATGACAGATTTTCCATTTTTTTCTTTTGTTCTGTTGGTATACTGTCAAGTGCATTGTTAGTGAGGTTAGGTAGACGGGATTAGCTTTTCCTGATTATTGTCCTCTTCACTTCCCATTTACATCGTTTTAATTGAAGTTATCATTATTTTTGCTAATAAAATGAGTAGTTGTTGCAGTGATCAAGGCAGCGACAAAAAAAAGAGCTCCAAACTTTAGTTCAAATGAGAGGGGGCTGTTCTTAAATATAATTGCTGATTTTAAAAACATAATAGAAAATAAGAAAACGGATGGCGTTACTTGCAAACTAAAGGATGAAACATGGGAAAAAATTACTAAAATATTCAATTCACACTCAACAGAAAATGTATGTAGAACCAAAGATTCATTAAGAAAATTCTATGAAAATTAAAAAAAAACATAAGAAAAGATGTGGCTTAAGAACAAAAAAGCGATTAGTTGCACGGGAGGTGGCCCATCTCTCCCAAAAAAAAAAAAAACAAAAATTAAGGACCATAAATATTTACTATTATCACTAGTAAACGAGAAAACAATATATGGGTTAAATAACCCGTATGATGGTGATTGTCCAAGGGCTCAATTCTGCTAAATTAAACTCATTCGTTCGCTGAACGTATTCGTTCCGGGAGCGTATAACCTTCATCTGTTTTTAACGAACGAATAACCTTCACTTGTTTTTTTAAAACAGGCGGTCATAAAACAGAAATGTCGACCATCTGACATCTGACAAAATTCAAAGTCATAACATAACCTAAAATTCCTTTAATGTGAAATTAAAGTTGAAAAAATCAGTTAACTAAGCTATTAAAAACAAAGTATACAGTTTAATTAAAATACAAGAAGCAAATAAATAATTAACATTGTCCTCCGCAGCCAGAATAATCCTTTGTAAGCAAAATAGTTTCTAAATCACATAACCTATAACCAAAAAGGGTTCGTGAAACGGTCTCCTGCAGCTCCGTCGGCGCAAAAGCGCAAAAGTGCGTGAAAGCGTTAGCCTGAAGCTCATTTGGAGTAAAATGAATATGTCAGTTGTCAAAATATAGATTGAAAAGAAAAACTATTAAAAATTACTTATTGCTTTGGAAAAGTAACAAACAAGTTATTGCATATAACTTTTATACCATCTTCCATTTATACTTTCTAAAAGAAGGCCTTTATTGAGTGTTAGGTACTTGTACCGAATGTTAGATTAGGACAAAGACTGGAAATGGAGATTAGCAAACTACATTAAAAATATCACTTAAGGTAAGTAAACTAAAGTAAACTCATATTTAGAAAAAAACATTCATTACATTTATGGTAAATTTCTTTTTTAGTTTAAAAAGGTAATATTTTAAAAAATATTTGTCTTATTTATGCAAATTGGGTAATTGTCTCGAAAGTTGGAGCAACCCCCATTTTGACTAAATTTGATATACAGGGGCATAGAAGTCATAAAAAAGGGGCTGGGTATTTTTTTTTTTTTGCTGCTTAATTAAATAGTATGTTCTAATTTACTGTTATATTAAGAATTTTGTGCAAAAAAACGGGGGAATATAGTGAGAATAGGAATGTTTTTGATATTGGGCAAAATCATAGTTGCTCCCTTTCAAGAGAATTACTATAAATTGTCAGTACATATCGGTAATTATTATTAGTTGAAATAAATAGGTACCCAAAGATAGCAAAACACATTTGTTACTTGCATAATTTTAAACAAAGAGTACCTAAATTATCAAAACCTTTTATTGCTAGTTGTTTTCTTTTTTCATTTAATAATAATAATTTTATTTGTAGGACTCTAGAAGACTACGAATATCCCTAAGGACCATGCCAGAAGACAAAATTGCATAATAGTTCAAGAATCATATCAAATGATCGATAATCAAAATAATAATGCCCAACCTGACTAACACATAAATTACCAATTACCAAGCTTCTGTAATTTGTAAAAAATAATAAAAACAATCAAAAATATTTTGTTGCCTTTATTTTAATTTTTAGGTTTACAATAAAAAAAAGTACATTAGAGTAAATAAACATTGTTTTTATAAACACTAAGTTTTTGTCCTGGAATATTTTTGCAGATAAGCTCTTGAAAATACTCCCAGTTTATATAAAATATATTTCCTAAATAATACACCAGCTTGAAAAACCAATTAAATGCAGACACTTTCTAGTGTTTTCCATATAGTACAAATTATTTTACAATCTGGCAGTGACCTAAAAATAAAAAATACAAATTTCAGGTTAAAATAAGCAAATGTAGGTTTTTCTATAAACATTAATATGAGTTTAATGAGCATTATTTTAACTTTTAGCATTAGTAGGGTTAACTTAGGACATTGTAGAGTATATAAATTATAAAAGAAAGGTAAAAAGCCATTAAGTAAAAGAGAATATTGCTCCTATGAAAAGATCATTGGTTTAGGTTAGGAAGAAGAGATACGAATACAAAAAGTAAAAGTGAATATCTTTTTAAAGAAACTGGGACGGTATCTCATGGACAATTGAAATAATTTTATGAAAATATTAGTATACTTTTAATGCAAATTTTACTCACAGTTGCTTTTGTTCTTCCATTTAAAACAGCAATAAAATAATACCTTTCCATATTCAAGTGCACTCATTTTAAAATTAACAATAGGTAAGTTATTAATCAGTGTAGCAACACATTGTTTAGGCAAAATTTTATGGGGTATTTTTGTAGGACCTTCTTTGTCTGTTATCAAACATGGTCTTGAGTTTTGATGCATTTCATGGGTTTCCTGGGTTAGTTGCCGTGTCATTAAATGACTATATGTTTCTTGCAATCTCTGTTAGAAGCTGTAAACACTGCTGTAAACACATTGTTTAGGCAAAATTTTATGGGGTATTTTTGTAGGACCTTCTTTGTCTGTTATCAAACATGGTCTTGAGTTTTGATGCATTTCATGGGTTTCCTGGGTTAGTTGCCGTGTTATTAAATGACTAGAAGTGTCTTGCAATCTCTGTTAGAAGCTAAAAATGTCAAAAATTTTAAAGGGGCACAACATATAAATATAGGATATATTATAAACTCACCTTTTTTTCTACCTTACTTGATGCCTCATATTTAGACAAAGAAAACTACTACTAGGTAATAAATCAAAGCAATTTCAACACGTTGTTTACAGTGGAAAACATCATTTTTAACGAATTTAATATTTTTCATAAAATGGGAATAATAACATTTTCTAACCTGAAAATGCTACCTTTGGTCTATTGTGGGTTAGCTGCGTACTGACTGATAGCCTAGTTTACACCGCAAAAATCAGTGGATTCTTTAAAATGAGTTTTAACTTTAGTAATAAAATCAAATTTGGGTATCTAACTTTACTATTATATGTATGAGTTTCCATAAGATGAAAAGTACGCTTGACTTTGACAAATCTGTCATATTTTAAATTTTAATGCGGTGTTGTCCGCCAATTTGTGAAGGTGGCTATGCACGAACGAAGACCTTTTTGTTTTCATAAGAGCCTAGAGGAAATAAAGAAAAACTAATAAAACGCAAACAAAAAGGCGCTTATGAACAGTGGAATAGGGCCCCAAGTACATTTCATTACAATAATAATGCCTATACAACAGAAAGTGATTCTAGTGAATTATTAGTATTCTGTGATCAAGAGCATTCATATGCTACAAACGAGGCTACAAATAATGTAGTAGTCGTAGACATACCTGCAGAAACTGCCAGTTTTAGAGAGTGAGTTATTTAAAAATATAATTAATTAAATTATTTTTAAAAAATTACATAGCTTAGAGAATAATGTGCTAATGAAATGAAATTTATTAGGCATTTTTAATCAGCTTTCTCAGTTCTTTCCAGTCTGGTCTGGCCATAAAAAATATAAAAATGTGTAAAAGGTTTAATGTGGCCTTTTTTGAATAATCGAATGTTGTAATGGTCTGAATGAAACTACAAGAAAATACCTTTTATCTAAAAACAAACATTGTTGTATTAATTTTTTGAATTTTAAAAAATTGTTTTATTTACAGAGTGAACCAGACCCACAGGCACCCTCCAATATTTTGGAAAGCAAAAAGGATAATACCTTAAAAATCAAGCCAGAGTAAAGATGATGCACTAAAACATGAATACTCTGAATTGGCCAAAGTCAAAATAGATCTCTACAAACGGGAACTAAAACTTGCAGTTCAGAGAAATGAAAGGGAAAAAGAATTACATGAAATTACTAAAGAAACATTGTTGTTAGAACTAAAAAAAAAAGAAATTTGAATTAAAGAGTTAAGAAGACATTTCATAAAGTCTAGTTATATTTGTTATAAAAGTTTAATATCCAGAGTTTGGCAATTTAAGTTTGTAAAACAGTAGAGTTAAGTATTTATGTTTTGTTTAATTTTGTCTAGTTTTTATGTGATAAACATCTAGAGTTTAGTAGTTTAAGTAAAACATGTAGAGTTTAATAATTTATGTTTTGTTTATTTTGTCTAGTTTTTAAGTGATAAACATCCAAAATTTAGTAGTTTAAGTTAAAAAAATGAAGACTTTAGATTAATGTGATTATTACAAAAAATTAAAGTTTATTTTTTTAATTAATTGTTCTCATTGACTCAATTCAATTTTACATGTAGACATAGGTATTACAAAAGAGTTGCTGTCGAGAAGGAAGAATTTTCTTTTGTATATATTTATGACAGAAGGAAATGATTTACATTTATTTTCTTACATAGGTATTACGTTTTATTTATGTAAGCTGGCCTTTAAAATAATCCATTATTCCACATTTCCATAAACTGTAGGTATTTATAATGATAGGGTAAAACTTGTTTAAGGATATCTCTTCACATTCAACACAATTTATAGCCCTAGCATTTGACTTGTGCTAACAAGAATGTTTTTTACTGTTACTTTTACTTCCTTATTTATTCTTTTTAAGGGCTATCTGATAAAACTAAAAAGTAAAGTTTTAGAAGGTGAATAGTAAACAGTCAAACCTTACCTTTTTATTAATATTGCAATATTACCCAATTACTTGGTGTAAAAGATAGGGTATAAATTGGTAGCTAAGTTGAATAAAAACATTAAAATAATTTTCATAGAAAATTTATTGATAATAATTTAAAAACACTTTTATCTAATAACTAGTAAGCTTCTATACAGGGTGGCCGCGTCGAGGTATCCTAGAAACTTCGGATATTAATTCAACAATGAATATTAGGTAAAAAACTTTATATATCCTAAACGTCTTAGTTTTTGAACTACAGGGTGTTAAAAATTTAGATTTTTTTATAATAACTTTTATACCAATTTAGATATTTTTAAAAAATTAGGGAAAAGCCTCCTATGCATCCAAGAGACACTTTTTGGCATACAAGACAAAAATTAATTTTTACCAGTGTCGTCCATGAGAGGTTTAGGTTAAATATTTTTTAATATAAAAATGGTATGTCACTGCATTTTTTGAAACAAAATTTGATCTCCTAATTTTTTTTTTTATTATTAAATGCACGGTTTTCGCGTAAATAAATAAAAACAATTTCTTGGCATGGTCATTTCGTATCGAAAATATCAAATTCTACAGTAAAAAATCACCTTTGCTATTTATTCTTTAATTAGATAGGGATTTGACCATTGCCGAGAAATGGTTTTTATTTATTTACGCGAAAACCATGCATTAAATAAAAATAGTCAGGATATCAAATTTGTGCCAAACTAAATGGGGACTTAAAAAAATTATTTTAGAAAAATGCAGTGGCGCACCATACTTTCTTAAAAAATATTTACCTTAAACCCCTTATGAACGACACTGGGAAAAATTAATTTTATTCTTGTATGCCAGAAAATATCTCTTGGTGCATAGGAGGTGTCCCTCAATTTTTTTAAAAATATCTGCATTGATATAAAAGTTAATCTAAAAACCTAGAGGAAATAAAATAGATTGCGAGAAAAGCAAGTCTCATTATAACTTGTTTGCGAATTTATACAACAATTGCGCCTTGACAGAATATAAAGAACAATATGTTATTGGAGATGTGTTTCAACACCTAGAGCACATTCCGATAGCACACTGTATATCTAGAGATTATAAAATGACGAGAGGCATAGCAAAACATATCTGCACCCTTGCTACAAAAAGTGACACAACTCAAAAAATGTGATTTTTGAGTTAATATTAGATAAATACTTAAAAAATAGTGCTCCATACGTCAGCAAAAGTGTATTAACTTAGCTTCAAAGACCGACGAACAGATGGCGCTTAAGTCATTTTGATGATCCCGAACAGATCGTGATACCTTTTGCAACAGCGTCACAATATTAGTTCTGTCCCAGCTGTTGCCCAGAAAGCATGTGTTTGTTAATAATCAAGAACGTATTATTTTAAATTGTGTCATTTTTGGTGATTTAAATTTTAAATTTTGATATAAACATTTAGATTTAAAACAGTTTTGGTGATTGAAGTCTGAACAAGATATTATTTTATTTTGATTTGTGTCATTTTAGAAGATTCAAGGTAAGTGTTAATAGTAGTGTATATTTTAACTTGGGTCAGCTTTTGTGATTTTGCTTTTGAAATGTGTTTTAAAAGTATATTAGGTTAACTAGAGAAACTGGTTAAAATGTGTATAAAAATCCTGTTGAAAATCGATTGTTTACTATTGCTTTATATTATACTTTTTACAATTTATCCCTGGCTGTGGTGTGGAAATGAATATGTTGTTTTTGATTATTCAACTAAAAATTCATTCTTGATTAAAGTATTGTTTCCTTTAAAAATAAGATTTACCAAGGAAAAAAATCCCTAAACACAGGTAAAATTAAGAAAATAAATTTCTTCTTATATTCTTCGATTTGGTATTTTTCAGAAAAATAATGATAGAAAGTTGATTTTACTGTATAAATGCTCCACAATACAAATATTACGTACTTCCAAGTCCTGTAACATTTTTACATGTAATATTACATTCATTTTTCAATACTATTTATTATCCTTTTTTTAGACCCACGTTATGGAGGTGACAGAAACGGGCAGCATTTTTACGGTCTTTAAAATTAGCAGCCAAAAGTGAAAAAAACTGAGTCTTCATCAAACTTTATCACACAGTTTGAAGATCCGATACTAAAAATATGCTGATGCAAGAGAAGATAACGACAAGTTTGTTTCTGGAAGCCAATTCCGAAAATTAAATGTCCTACAGAGTTATTTTCTGAAAGTCCACATTACACATTAGAACGTGAAGAGGATTTCCCAACAGTTGTCGCCATGCTACCAAATAATAACAATAGTCTGGATAGTTTGGAAAATCCAAGTTCCACAAACCAAAAATTAATAACTGATGTAGCTAATACCAATCCTTACCCTAGATGCAGTACCGACAAGCTTGATCCTGTTTATTTTGAAAATCCAATTTCCACAGATCAGCAACTAAGTGATATAACCAATATCAGTCCTCACTCCTCGTGGCAGTAATGTTTACACAGTGTCTTATAGTAAATTTCGTCCTACTGTTTTGCATTTAACTAGGCGCAAAGAAAAAAATTACTATATATCGCCCATTCACTCCGGAGAAAGTGATGTTGATGATGAAGATAAGGATCCAAATTTTAACAGTTCAAACGAGAAAGCGGGACCTGAGACCAACATTGAGGGGAAGTCGAAGAAGAAAATAAGAGTAAAAAACGAAAGCAAAGACCTGAAACGTGGTATACCAAGAAGGCAAAACAGCTAAGAAATAGTGGAGAAGCTTATGTATCTGCATCAAAAACAAAAAAGAGATTTTCTGCTAGAAAATTACGCCCACCTTGCGGAGAAAAATGCAGATTAAAAATGCAGTCAAGAAAATAAATGAAACTACTAGACAGGAAATATTTAAAAACTATTGGGGTCTTGCTAATATAGAAAGACAAAGAGAATTTATTGTTGCCCACGCTCAAACCATCAAACCAAAGTATCGCTATTCGTCTACCCAAGAATATCGAAGTATGAATTCTGCATTCTATTTCAAAGTTGGAGATACTAATATTAGGATTATGTAAGTCATTTTTTAAGGCAACGCTTGATATAAACGATAGACCTATTCGGACAGCGTTAAGAAAGAAAACAGAGACTGGGTTCATTACCAGTGATATGAGAGGAAAACATGGGAAGCAGCCCACTGTTGACCCTGAAATTAAAGAAAGCGTAAGAAAATTTATTGATGCTATTCCTAGGATTGAGTCCCATTATTTAAGGGCTCAAACTACACGTGAATTCATCGAGGGTGGAAAAAGTTTGGCGGATCTATATCGTGATTATAAAAGAGGATCGTGAGAGGCAGCAGCTACCATTTGCAAACTCAGTCATGTTCAATCGCATATTTAACGGGGAATTTAACATCTCATTCTACACACCAAAGAAGGATCAATGCGATTTTTGTGAGTCATTTAAAAATTCAGATGAAGAGGAAAGCAAAATTAAATGATTGCAAAGTGATTTGCATTTGAAAGAAAAGGAACTGTCGCGTAAAGAAAAAGAAGATGACAAGAATAATTCTGCAAGTGGTACATATGTTGCTGTCTACGATCTGCGGGCAGTAATGCCGGTACCAAGAGGACAAATTTCATCCTTTTACTATAAGGCAAATTTAATTGCTACAATTTTACTATCAGCGACTTAAATGCCAAGAACGTTATGTGCTATTTTGGAACGAGACCGAAGGGAACCGTGGTGCTCAAGAAATCGGCAGTTGTGTTCTTCAATATCTTAAAGCCTTGGCAGAAAATGAAAGTATTGAAAATAAAGATGTCATATTCTATTCAGACAACTGCTGCGGGCAAGCAGAAGAACAAATATTTAGTTGCTGCTTACTCTTATGCTGTAAGCAAATGGAATATTCGCAGTATAACACACAAGTTCATATACATGGTCACTCATAAAGCGAAAGGTGATAATGTTCACAGTGTAATAGAAAAGCAGATAAAAAGGCATCTACAAATCTGGTCCGATATATACCCCAGACCAATACAGTACTCTCATAGAACGGCAAGAAAGAACGGTCCCCATACCGTGTCACTGAATGTAACTATGACGATTTTTATGACCTAAAAAATTGCATCAAGAGCAGCTGGGTAATAATTTTAACATAGACACTGATAAAGCAAACCAAGTCAAATGGAATGATGATCAAGTGTAAAGTGGAAAAGAATACTAACGGCACATTTTTTCCAAACTTCTTACGCAGATGTTTGCTACAAGAAGGTTAATATTATGTCTAAAGTAAGTAAAACCAGATCACAGACAAATTTAGAAGGCGCTCAGATTAACTCAGGCTTGCTCAAGAGGATTCCTTTAGCTGATAACAAGAAGAAAGCTTGCAAGAACTTATAAATAAGAATATAATACCAAAGTTCCATTACAATTCCTTCTTTAAAAATATTCTTGAACTAAGTTAAATTACAGATTCTTTAGAAACTTAGAGTTATAAGTGTTAAATAAAATGATTTGTTACTTTTGAGACAAAAACAGAGATTTTGTGTTTCCCAATAGTTTAAAACTGCGTTTTTTTATTTAATGCTCTGCATTTTGTGATTAATCACCAAATATGTTTGGAAGTTTTGATATTTGTGCATACGTTTTAAATAAATAAAACTTATAATTTGGAAAATTGCATTTTCGTTCTGACTCTTTCATTATACAGGGTGTTTCAGATTTTAATCGGGAAAATTTAATAGACGATAGAACATGAAAAAATAAAAAGGTCTATATAAACATGTATGTTTTAAAGCTTCGTTCTCGAGATACAGGGTGTTAAAGTTTTGGAAAAAAATAGTTTTTATTCATAGCTCAAAAATCCCTTGGCCGATTTTCCTTAAACTTGACAGGTTTGTTTCTCATGATAAGAGGTATCATTTGATGTAATGAGATTTACCGTAATTATTGCAGTGGCGTCCCAGAGGGCAATCTAGTTAGTAAAGATGGAAAAATAATGGTACGCCACTGCTTTTTTATAATTTTGTATTTTTTTTAGATTAAGCATTTAAAAATACAACTTTTTTGTTCATGTTTATTTTTCGTATCTTGCTTTGTTTTCGAGAAAAAAAATAAAAACTAATACTTTATTGCTTGGCCCTATAGAAAAAATCAAGAAAAATACAACTTTTTGTTTTTAAATGTTCTTTCGTATTTTGCTTCGTTTTCGAGAACACAAAATAATAAAAAAATTCCTGTTCTTTAGTGGCCTCCTAAAACATACATTTAATGTTTTCATTTTTTTAAATAATAATTGTTGCTTTACACATACAAATGGATGAAAGTAAATTTAATTTGCATGCATCTGATGGACGAATCTTAGTTTGGAGAGAGAGGAATGAAAGGTACCGTGAGGAGAATATGGAAGCAAGGGTTGCGTTTGGTGGGGGTGGTGTTACTGTATGGGGTGGTATCATGAGTAATGGAAGAACGGAAATGGTTATTTTGATAGGTGAGACTATGAATGCGAATAGGTACAGGGATTTGTGTGTGAATGAACCTGTCAAGTTTAAGGAAAATCAGCCAAGGGATTTTTGAGCTATGAATAAAAAACTATTTTTTTTCCAAAACTTTAACACCCTGTATCTCGAGAACGAAGCTTCAAAACATACATGTTTATATAGACTTTTTTATTTTTTCATGTTCTATCGTCTATTAAATTTTTCCAATTAAAATCTAAAACACCCTGTATAATGAAAGAGTCAGTTTTGTTTGATTACCCTGTACGAAAAAAAATCATTAGGTAGTAATTAATTTAAAATTTCCAGATCACATCAAAAAATCCACAAAAGACACATTTTAGGACAATGGATCTGCCTGGTAGCGTATCTGTGGCCAAAAGGCACTAATCGAAAAAGTAAAAAAACCGTCCAGAGGTATTGACCGAAGCTGCATATTGACCAAATTTCAAACCAAACAACAACGTACAGCCCAATTGTCATAGCTTAAAACGAACAATAGCCATATTTTGTGCAATTTTATCTTTACTTTTTGTTTGACCCCTGTATTTTATAGAAATGGCCATTTACCAATTAAGTGGTTAGGTAATAAAAAGAACCAGAAAATAAGCTTTCAGAATGTGAAAACCTGGTCGAAATCGGTAAAGCCGTTTTTTAAGTTACAGCGTTTTAAAGATATTGGAAGCAAAGTTTTGACACATTTTTGTTTAGTAGTGTCTCTGGGGCTAAAGGGCTGTAATCAAAAAACTGGCAAAAACGTCTGGAGATATTGATATTACTTTACTAATGACCTATAATTAAATGCAGAAAAAAAAATTATTACCGGAATCACACACCTCTAAACTTTTTGTAATTTTGCATCTGTTCATTGACCACCCTGTACACCATGAACATTTGATTATTTTTCAAAAATCATTTTGCGCCATGTCATCTAGACAGAAATGGGCTTTAGCAAACCGAAATCCGCAGCTAAAAATATTTTTTATTTCAAAAGTTACTACAAGTTAAATATGGTGCTAAAAATTGCTTGTCCCGATTTTTTGGCGTAGAGGTCAACCTGCAAAATACCGAATTGCGGGGTCAAGGGAGCACTAGCATTTTTAATTAAAGAAGGAGTATGTAGCATTTATTTTAAAGGCCCTTTGATACTTTATTTAATGCCACTTCGTTTTTAAAAATCGGACCAGCCGTTCAGACTTACGAGCCAATACCATTAAAACTGCACTGTTTGTACCTATTTAAGCCAAATTTCAAATGATTGTTAGTCTGGAACAGCTGGACGGTTTTCAAATACAAAGTGGTTTTAAAGTATCAAGGGCCTTTAAAATTAGGTGCTAGAAACCCCCTTTTAATAATAAAAAAATGCTAGTCCTGCCCTCACAATTCGGTATTTTGCAGTTTGACTTCTAGTTTTGACTAGAAATGTCAGCAAATCTTTGTTCGATACCCACCAGATTTTTTGTAAAACCTGTGTTATTTTTATTTTAATAAACAAGATGGCTTACATTCATCATAAAAATCCGTATATTTTACAAACTTGTGCCGCTTCATGATTTCCTTAGCAAAAGAAATTTCTCCGGGCATTTAATTTTATATGCTAAAAAGTAAACACATAGTTTCCAGTGATTGTTTTCTCTCTATCCACGTAGTCTCCCGAGAAAAAGATAGTTAGCATCTGGCGGAAAACCTCCAAATTGAGAAGTAAGCGTAAGTGAATCGCTTAATTGTCTCATGAACGTCACCTAAAACAATTTAAGAGACGATAGGGGACAGAGTAGGCTCGAATACTAAAATCCTGTGTTC